>LR750076.1:976164-997052 GCA_902729485.2 Mus minutoides
TATCCTTAAGTTTGGTCTTCTCATTGTGTCCTGGATTTCCTGGATATTTTCTGTTAGGATCTTTTTGCATTTAGCATTTTCTTTGATTGTCTTGTCTATGCTCCCTATAGAATCTTCTGTTCCTGAGATTCTCTCTTCTATCTCTTGTATTCTGTTGCTGATGCTCATATCTATGGTTCCTGATTTTTTCCCTATGGTTTCTATCTCCAGGGTTATCTCCTTTTGGTTTTTCTTAATTGTTTCCACTTCCATTTTTAGGTCCTGGATGGCTTTGTTCAATTCCATCACCTGTTTGGTATTGTTTTCCTGTAACTCTCTAAGTTTTTCCTCTTTAAATGCTTCTAGTTGTTTATCTGTGTTTTCCTGTAACTCTCTAAGTTTTTCCTCTTTAAATGCTTCTACTTGTTTATCTGTGTTTTCCTGTATTTCCTTCTTATAGTCCTCCATCATCATCATGATGAGTGACTTTATATCCATGTCCTGTTTTTCTGGTGTGCTGTTGTATCTAGGACTTGATGGGGTGGGTGAGTTTGGATCTAGTGATGCCAAGTACCCTTGGATTCTGTTGCTTCTGTTCTTATGCTTGCCTCCTGCCATCTCTGCCCGAGGAGACCTGGCGTTGGTGCAGACCAGAAAGGACCCACTGTTCTTCCCTGGGCCTTTATCAATCTCCTGGCTGATGTCTCAAGTTCCACGAGATTGGGCCGGAACAGAGGCTGTGTTGCCCTGCTCACCTCAGGTCACAAGATAGCTTGGGGAGTCCCGAAATAGCCTAGGAGAGTACACAGCACCTGTGGCCTGAGACCCAAGCTGGTGCTGGGCCGGCCGGACCAGACTGGAAGGGAGGGGCTGTTCTTCCCTGGGCCACTATCAATCTCCAGGCTGGTGTCTCAGGTTCCATGAGATTGGGCTAGAACAGAGGCTGTGTTCCCCTGATCATTTGAGGTCCAGAGATAGCTTGGAGGGTCCTGAAAGAGCCTTAGAGAGCGCACAGCACCTGAGGTCTGAGCCCTGAGCTCCTGATGTGATCTTAAAGTCCTGGGAGTTGCTGGGCTCAGAGGAAAGATGGTGGGGTGGAGGGTGCTCTGGCTGGGAGAGGCCCAGCCTCCGGTGGGGCGGAGTTCCTCGGTTCTTGCCCGTGCGGTCAACTGCTGACCCACTGCTCCCAAAACCACCGCTGTACTCCACTCACATGTAACCCCGATGCTATCTTAAAGTCCTGGGGTGTAGGAAGCACAGGATAGGCCCTAGCTGTGTCTGCTGGGCTCAGAGGAAATGTGGCAGGGTGGGTGGTGCTCTGGCTGGGAGAGGCCCAGAGGAAAGATGGCGGGGTTAAATCTCTTTCAAGCCAAACAAGATGATTTAGTAATCCAAGGAATATGTGCCAATCTCAGTGTAGCAAGCTGCTTATACTTTTGCCATTTTAATAGCTGTATCATGTGCACTGAGTATTTGCACATATGACATTAGATTCTATTGCCATTTAAAACCAAGAAAATTAAGGATAAGAAATGATGAGATGCAAAAATATATTCATAGGATTAACACAGTGAAATGGCCATCTTACCCAAAGCAATCTATAGATTCAATGCAATCTCCATCAAAATATGAACATAATTCATCACATATATGGAAAGAGCAATTCTTAACTTCCTATGGAAAAACAAAAAAACCCAGGTCAGCCAAAATACTGATCAACAATAAAAGATCTTCTGGGAAAACCACTATCCCTGACCTCAAGCTGTACTAGAAAACAATAGTGAAAAAGACTGAATAGTATTGGTACAGAGACAGACAGGCAAATCAATAGAATAGAATCAAAGACCCAGAAATAAACCCACAAACCTATGGACACTTGATCTTTGACAAAGAAGCCCTCAACCAAAGAATGAATAAAGAAATGTGGTTCATTTACACAATGGAATGTTATTCACCTATTAAAAACAAGAAAATAATGATTTTTTTCAGTCAAATGGAACTAGGAAATATCATTTTTGAGTGAGGGGAACCAGACCCCAAAGGACATGCATAGTATGCACTCACTGATAAGTGTATACTAGCCCAAAACTACAGAATACCTAGGATACAACTCATAGACCATAAGAAGTTTAGCAAGAACGAAGACCCAAGAGAAGATGCTTAAGCAAATGTCCAACAGTGGGGAGAGGAAACTCAGAGTTTACCTCCAGTAGGTAGACAGGGCCCTAAGTGGAGAGATGGGATTACCAAGCTATGGGTAAAATTTCTGACAAAGAATTGTTCCTGTCTAAAAGAGCTGCAGGGACAAAAATAGAGAAGAAACTGAAGGAAAGGCCATCTAGTAAACTGCCCAACTTGGTATCTATCTCATGGGGGATGAAAAAGGCCTGACACTATTACTATGATTTGTTTACAGACAGGTACCTAGCATGGCTGTCCTCTGAGAGGCCCTATCTACAGCTGATTGAGACAGATGAAGATACTTACAACCAACCATTGGACTGAAGTTGGGCATTTCTATGGAGGAATTAGGGGATGAATTAAAGGAGCTAAAGGAGATGGTGACCCCATAGGAAGACCAGAAGTCTCAACTAACTCAGACCCCTTGAAGCTCCCAGAAATTGAGCAACCAACCAGGCAGCATACATGGGCTGGTTGGAAGCACCAGGCACATTTATAGCAAAGGATTGCCTGGTCTGGCCTCAGTGGAAGAAGATGTGTCTAATCAAAGAGAGGCTTGAAGCCTCAGGCAAGGGAGATATAGGAGTGGGGAATGAGGAACTATGGGACAGGGAGACAATGGGGAGGGGGAATGGGATGAGGAACTATGTGGGAACCAGGAAGAGGAGCAACAACTATCTATCTATCTATCTATCTATCTATCTATCTATCTATCTATCTATCTGAAGTGATGAGAAATTTATTCAATATCTAACAATTAGTTGCATGGTTGAATTTGCTAAAATTGGGAGAACTATTCTTTTTCCAGAAAGATATATGAAATGATGGAGGATAACTATAAAGTAGGGGATATCTCAGTATCAGATTTAGATTTCTTTAGAAAATAGCAAGGGGTTGGTTTTTGAAAATAATCCATTTGCAGAAGGATCCACTTTATAAAGAAAATCTCATGAAGAAGAAATTCTGATGTTAGCTTAATAGTGGAACATATTCAATCTCTTGGCATTTGGCAACATAAAACAGGACCCACGATATAAAACAACAGTTTTCATCAGGGGAAAGTTGCAGTCACCCCTGCAAGAATATACCGGGTGATCTCAAGAACATAACAGTTTAGGAGCTGAAGATAGTTCCCAGAACACAGTTTCACAAGGTGAATCAAAGTGGGTCCCAGGGATCCCCTTGAGTCAAAAGGATGAATTTGGCACTTTGAAGAAACCAAAGTTGCTATAGCTTACGGGGTCCTTTTAAGAGTTCAACTAAGAATAGATCACTACATGTGTGCACACAAGTTAGCCAAGGGTGGGGAAAGGCTCACTGGAAACACAAAAGAAGAAAATCTTTCAGAATTAACAAAAGTTTAAAAAATCTGGTAAGAGTTCACATATAGAAGGTGAGGTGTAAGGATCTAGTTTCATTTTTCTACATGTAGCTATCAGGTTTGAAAGTGCCATTTTTTGATGATGCTGTCTTTTATACAATGTGTATCTTTAACCTCTTTGAAAAAAACATAAAAAAAAAATCAGGTACCTGTAGGGGTATGGGCTTATATCTTGGACTTTAGTTCTTTTACACTGATCAATTAGTTTGTTTTTATGTCAGTAATATCCTGTTTTTATTATTATGGCTCTGTGTATATAGATTGTGATCAGGGATGATAATACCTCTAGCAGTGTTTTTATTATTCATAATTGCTTTGGCTATCTTGGGAGTATTGTGTCCACAAATTAATTTTTAGATTATTGTTCTCAGTTTCTGTTAAGAATTATATTAGAATTTTGATGAGGATTGCATTGAATTGGTATATTACTCTTAATAAAATGTCCATTTCACAATATTACTCTTACTAATCCATGAACATTGAAGACCATTCCATATTCTAGTATCTTCCTTCATTATTTGATGTTTTAAAGCATTCATTGTGCAAAAATTTTATTTTCTTCATTAAATTTATTAAGATATTCTTAAGTTTGTTGTTAGTAAAACAACTTCTGAGCAAATGCTGTCAAGGCCTATGAGATTTATTACATGATTTGGAAAAAAAAATGCTGGCCCCAAAGAAGCTTCTCAGTGGTTAGCAGCCTATAGGAGGTCCCAAGTGTCCTACCCCTGATTGCTGCTGACATATTATTGTGGTGTATATATTCAGTGTTTATAGATCCAGTGTATATAGAAAGCATCGCTTATCCTTTCCCTTGGCACTTCTGCTGTCAGCTGAGGAAATGAATAAAACTTCTCATGGGATGTGGTTCCCGAGAAGTAATTTAAAAAATAAAAAAATCAAAACCAACTTGAGCCACCTTGAAGGACTGTTTTAAAAGTCATGGTGCCCTTTGATGACTTCCTGTTGGAGAAAGAAGCCCAGAGCTTATCTTCATGTGGGTATTCTATTAATATGTAATGACTCTTAGGACAGGAAGGAAATGGAACTGAATTTCCTTTTTGGGCACTTTCAGAAAATCAGAAGAAGGAAAAATAGCTTCATGTTAATGATAAAGGCTACTCATGGGGATGTGGAGGAGGGAAGGTTACAGAAGCAATCTTTGAAGGAATATGGACAAAGCATAACTCATCATTTCATAGTTATCAGGAGAAAGGTATCTTCAAGGCCAGCTCTGTCTTCTTTACAATAGAAGCTCATTTGCATTTCAAGGAAGGACAAGGGAGAATTCTGCTTAATAGAGGCTATTCTACACAGGGCCTTCTCTGGTTTCCCAGACAGTCTGAACCATCTTCTAATGGCATTGCCTTTCTCCTTTCATTGGGTTTAGGGTGTACAGGAAAATAACCATCTCCCCCAGGATCTCATTCTCACTACTCAGAAAAGCCACCTCTCTAAAATATAAGTCTAATTGTAACTGACATTTAGAAACTGCAGTTTCTAAAAGCAGTGGCTGCTCATTTGAGCTGAGGAGGTAAAAGCAGACAAAAGTCTAGCATCTGTTTCACTGTGTCTCCTTTACCTTGGGTCAGGCTCCCAGCTGTATCTGCAAATGACTAATGCACATTAATCATTTCTCTAGTGTGCATCTAAACACCTGTGATATCTATCCTACCTTGTTCTTCTGCAAGGCTTAAAACAAAGGGTAACTGTCTTATTTATAGATATCTTGGATTCCAAAAATAGTAAAACCTTACAAGATTGATGACCTCACAAATGACAGTAATTATGGATGATGGGCATCCCGCACCCCAGAGAAGTATAATGGGGACTAGATTGTTTTCTTCAAGCAAAGATAGTGATTATAGGATCACCTTGCTGAATCAGAATTGTGATAATGGCCAACTAAAGCATATTTTGCCAAGGAGTTCATAGCAAGGATTCTTTGGAAAGTCAATTATGTCAGATGGTGTTTTGCTGGGGCAAACACGTGAAGATATATTTTCCTGAAGTAGGCAAGGTGAAAAGATGTTTTGCTAAGGCAGATTTGTGAAGGAATGTTTTGCTGAAGCAGACACAGGAGAAAGGATGTTTTACTAAAGCAAGCACGTGAAAAGACATGTGATGAAGGTTTCTTCCCTAAGAACACACATGTATTAGTCCACTTTACACTGCTGAGTTGAGCTCTCTTTGTCTAGACTCCACAGAATGAAATACACCAATAAAACCTTCTGGTGGTGTTCTGGTGGCTTATTGCTGCTTCCACAAACTCAGGGCAATTGGCAGAGTGATGTCAGGTGATATAGATTCATATTGAGTTTTGCTAAGATAGACCCATGTGCTAAGGCAAGAGACATGGTGAGTCAAGACCCATGGAGGGCACATGATGTTCGGAGGGAGTATAAAAAGTAGTCAGGAGGCAGAGGCAGGCGGATTTCTGAGTTCGGGGCCAGCCTGGTCTACGGCTATACAGAGAAACCCTGTCTTGAAAAACCAAAAAAAAAAAAAAAGAAAGAAAGAAAGAGAGAGAGAGGAATGAAGGAAGGAAGGAAGGAAGGAAGGAAGGAAGAAAGAAAGAAAGAAAGAAAGAAAGAAAGAAAGAAAGAAAGAAAGAAAGAAAGAAAGAAAGAACTCAACTGACTGTGAGAGGGCTTACTTGTAGAGCTGGCTCTGCAATGCTTCTTGGTCTCATATCTTTGCTGATCTTTGTTTTGTTGAGAGAGGCACATAAAAGAACTTCTCCTTCTGTTCCCTTTGTTGCTGGTTCCTCCTGTTGACCCCTGCTGATTCAGCTGAGGCCTGGATGTCTCTTCTAGGTCTGCTGATTTGTGTTTTCTGTCCCAGCTCTATCAAACTCGACTGCTCTATCTCTAATGATTTTCCTAAATCCACAATCATCTTTGTAAAAATTATCTTCATTAAACTCTAATTATCTTTTAAAATAGTCCATGTTTTCTGGTGAGAATTAGCCTCAAAACTCTTTTTAACCTATAGTTCTTTATTTTTTTAGTGGATATTTTATTTATTTACATTTCAAATGTTATCCCCTTTCCTTGTTTGCCTTCTGGAAACCCCCTATCCCATCCCCTCTTCCCCTGCTTCTGTGAGGGTGCTCTCTCACCCACTGACCCACTCCCACCTCCCTGCCCTGGCATTCCCCTACACTAAAGAGCCTTCCCAGGAGGCCTCTCCTCCCATTGATGTTTGACAAGGCCACCCTCTGCTACATTATGCATCTTGAGCCATGGGTCCCTTCATGTGTATTCTTTGGTTGGTGGTTTAGTCCCTGGTAGCTCTGGGGGGTCTGGTTGTTTGATATTGTTGTTCTTCCTATTGGTTGCAAACCCCTTCAGCTCCTATAGCTCCACTTCCTCATTTGCTAAGATAAATATACTGCTAACTCCATATAAATCATCACTGCTAGGTTTCATTGTACATGTACTAAATGGGGCTGGACACCCCACAGTTACTTCTCTGAATTTTGGTAAATCTTTGTAATAGTCTCCATGCACTGCCAACATCATTGCCAAAAATGGAAAACCCTCTTTTAGTTGTTGATCATAACTTAAGGTTAAGATCCTATTAAAGAATATATTACACACTTTGGACATAGGACTTAGAGGAATAAATAAGCCTGGAACTAACCTATAAATTTCCTTCCATAGGATTAGCTCCCATAATATCAGAATGTGCTATGCATACTAGAAGAGAGATAAGCAATCAGTAGTTGCATTCAGCTATAAAGCCATGAACCATAATAGTGATCACCCCAAGAGGACATCTCCAATGGTACAATAGTGGCAGTTTTATCTTGAGGGTAACTAATAGCTGACCAATCAAACTTAAGACCCACTGAACTCAACAGGAGAGAATTTATGTCTTGTCCTATAAACCTAGCCAACCAATCTTGGCTGGAGTGGTCATAGACATAAAAGTCAGTTTATTTCTGTTGTCTTAATACACCAATATATTTTCTTACTGTGCTCTAAATACTTAATTCTTATACCAACAAGTAAGTGATTTCTTATTTAACTATATTTCAAAGATTTTTACCATGTGGTAGCTGGCTATTTTCTCTTAAGCCTGCAGCAAGGTAGAACCATCATGGCAGAAGTGAAAATTATCTCATGAAGCAGAGATAACAAAAAAGCCTGGGACAAGATACACTCTTCAGGTCATGTCTACAATTACTTGCTCAAACTAGGCTCTACCCCCCAATGTCCTGTCCATCTATGAACTCACAGATGGGTCGATCATTGGTAACATACCCTCTCCATAGAACCACCAGCTAGAAACCAAGCCTTCCAGGTCATAAAACATTAAAGTAAAATTCTTTCAGAAATGGTGAATAATTGACTTATTGATACTGAGCTACTAACTAGCCAAAGATTCAAACTTCTGAGTTTTAATATAACTACTGTGCTGTTTGCTCTTAATATAGGAAGTAACCTTCAATCTGTGAAGAAATGGGAAAGAGATGAGGTTTTAACCCACCTTACAAAGTAAAACAATAGCTTGTCACAGTTTCATAGATAGTGGAAGAATAGACCAACAGTCCTGAGGTATAGACTAAGAAATCACGGCAATAACACTATCTAAAAGATCTGTTTTTAGACTTGTTCCTTGAGACTCACTATCCAAACCAATAGTGTAGACTGTCATGTGGTAGTTGAAGGGGTAAGTATAGAAACAATACCACAGATTACTTAAAATTAATAAATGACAGGAGGTTGGTTACAAAGACTTAATATTTTTCTAATGCTCTGAGATTTGCTGAATGTTACTTAAGAAGAAGCATCTATTCAACGCCTTCCAAGAAGATTCTGGATGCATGTCATTACACCTTAATTTAACACGTGTTTGTCTTCCCTCGCAATACCTCCTACAAGGATAAATGGAACAAGTGAACCAAACAATTTTATTTTCATAAACCGGAAAACTCATTTTTTTCCATAAAAGCCACAAAATCTGAAAACCACAGTAGGTCCAAGACACACAATCAGATACTCAGGAGTAAGTAGAGAAATAGTACCACAAATTTTTATCTGGCTAGTGTATAACTAAATAGAAATACCACATGCAATTAAATTTAGAGTTAAATTTAGTATCTGATTAAGGGACAGTGTTGTTCAGGAATGTAATATATTAAATTTTCTGTAAGGCAATTTTTAACAGTAAAGTTTCTTTATAAATTTGCTTCTAGTACTTACAAATGCACGTGGAAGTTGATACCATTAGTTTACTTTCACTGTGAACAAAAAAACCTGAAGCTAACTTAGATTTTGCCTAATGGAGTGTGGTGCATTATGAGAAAATAGGGCACAGGCATTTTTGAAGTNTTTTTTTTTTTAGAATTTTTAACACTGGTATGTTGATTTAAATGAAAGCACTTTAGAGAAGCACAGTGCCACTCAGATGTAAAAGTGGATGACGTTGTTTCAACTTCATTTATTTGGTGCGAATGACTCATTCCCCAGTATGATCTATGCATAACCTTAGAACAATACAGGAAACTAATAAAAATGAATTTCTTAATTTTAAAAGTAACTTCAGAGAAAATCAAGTTTCCTGGGTCCTAGAAGAGCAATTCACTGAGAGGCATTGTCAGATTTAGCAACAAGCTTCTTTTCAATATGTCCACATGATCATCTGATCTTATTCACCACTCATTTCTAAGTTCTACCTTCTCTCTTATTTTCACGCATACCCCCAATAGTTCTTGTGAGGTTTGCATCAGGAAGCTGGGAAGTTCTTGAGACATTAATTCCAGAAAGGATGGTTGATTTCAAACAGCCTCTGCTATCAATTTCTTGTTCAACTGCATCCACACTCCCACTACAAAGAAAGAAAACAAAACAGCCAGGGGATAGGCACACACTTTTATTCCCAGGACTTATGAAGGAGAGGCAGGCAGATCTCTGTGACTTTGAGGCCAGTTTGGTATACAGAGTGTTCCAGGATAGCCGGGACTACATAGTGAGGCCCTGTCTCGAAAACACAAAGGAACAAACACAACAAAACTAAACTAAACTAAATAATAACAAAAACAACAGATGGAGGGAGGGAGGAAAGGGAGATAATAAGTATAAAATCACTTAAACAAAAAATTTCTTCAAATTTGATTGCTTCAGAACTCAATTTTGAATACTGTCCTAAAGTTATTGTACACTTAATATTATTTATATACTAAGTGGATCCTGTAACAATAGTTGATAATCAAAGCATTAGTGTTTCTGCAGCAAAATATATGAATTCATATGAAGTAGAATTAATAAAGAATACTACATCCTATTAGGACATGTCAGACTTTTGTATTAAATTAGTTTGATAAATTTAAAAAAGAGAGCTTTTATGGCTTTTGGTATTAAAAGCAAGGGATTTGATCCCTACATTAGCTAAATCATCAGAGACTCACCCAGTCACAAAACAACACTCCCACTTCCAGACACCAGGACATCTGTGCCTAGAACTGCATATCAGTCTCCCTTCTTCCAAGCCTTTCTGATCTTTAAATCTGCCTAAAATTAAAATGTCCCCATCTCAGTGGTAAGAGTTAGTGGTAGGATGTAAACAAATAATACCAAACAAATAGTACCTAGCCCAGAAGACCTATAGATAATAAGCACTTGCTAATATTTTTACAAAAAAATATGGAACCCATATTCTTTGGATAATAAATGCAGGGATCATTCTACTAAACTATGTTAACTTGAATCCTTATTGACCTGAGGGTAAGATCAAAGCACAACATTCTGTTCTCTGTGACCTGAGCAGACCTTTCTAACTCTTTTTGCTTGAGGCCCTTCAGTGTGTCTCCCTGTTCTACAACTGTCTTGATTCTTTAATTTTGTCTATCTTTTTCTTTCCCATTATCCTGTTCACCTTTAATAACTTGAATTTATTTATGGTAATATTATTCAAGAATATCGAGAGCAAATTGCCTCGATTCAAGAAAAGTTGTCCTATATGTAGTAACAGTTAATTTCAACTATCAAATTGATGATTTCCTGAATTGTTTGGGACATGTCTCTGATGATGCCTGTAAGAAATTATCTTGATTTGGGTAATTGAGGTGGGAAGACTTGCTCATTGTGGATGGCACAATCCCATGGCTGGAATTCTGAATTCATGAACAGAGAACGTGAGCTGAGCATGAGCATGAGCACTGATCACGCTCATTTTCCTAACAAACATACAATGATCAGCTGATTCAAGCTCCTTTTGCCTTGACTTTTCTTCCATAATAGATTTTACTCTTGAACTGTGATATGAAATAAGCCCTCCCTCCCTTGAATTGCTTTTGTCAGGGCATTTTTGTCCCAGCAATTGAAAAATAGGTAGAGCATGTAGCACCAGATATATCATTTATATGTAAATATTTGCCTTAAACAGCAGGATTCATGTGACTGTACCATAGTTCTACATTATGTAGGTGAAAATAATGCTTAACTCATGTTACAGTAAGAATAAAATACATGGAAAATAACATTTCATTTGTTAATTAAGAATTAATTTATTAAGTAGATATTTATTGCATTCTATGTATCATGCATAATATGAAAGACTAGGAACACAATGATGAACAAGAAAGTCATGACCCTGTTCTCATTGCTTTTAGGTAATGTCACTGCACCATGAAAACTCTAGATAACTTCTATTCCCCTTTTAAAAACTCAGTTAATAGCTCATTATTCAAACAATAGGATGGCCAAAACATCCCATTTCACATATAGGAGCATTTATCTCATTATTTCTACTAGATTATTAGCTTCCTTTTTTAGATTGTGAGCTCTTAGAGAGGAAGATTGTGTATTTGTCTACTATGAGTGCCTATAAGATTCATGAACTAGTTCTATGATTCATTGTATTAAAAAACATGATAAATGTTGCATAAGAGTGATAAAATAAAGCTTAAAAATCATGGTCTTGTCTAAAAATTAGTAACATTACAAATATGGACTTTACTATTATTCTGGGTCCTCATTGATGCTTATAAATGGATATTTAATAAAATTATTTTCATTACATATAATATCATATTTACTAGTGAAATAAAAGTGTGCTGTTACATATATACCTTTCATGATGTCTCAATACCTTTCATTTGGGCAAACATTTATCACAGAAAGTAAAAAAAAAATTCAAATCTTATCTCCTATGCTTTGGAAATATATATTATGCTATTATCTGTACTCATTTGAGTACACAAATATCACAGGACTTCTTGCACAACCTACATGTAACTCAGTACCATATTAACCAAGCTTTCCTTGGACTCCACAGCCTCATTTCCTCCATGTGCTGACAGTCACTCTCCTGCTCTCAACTTCTATGAGAACAACATTTTTCCATTCTAAATTCACATAAGATACATAATATTTGTCTACTTTTGTGGAGCTTATTTTATGTGACATAAGGTTCTCTAGATGTGTGGTGTCCCTTCTCCACCAACTCCCCCACCCCCACCCCCGCAGCCAGATTCTGTGTGTCTCCCAGATCCCCCGGCTCCGCCCAGCTTACCAGCGGCCCACCTACGACCAGCCCACCTGCACAACCTGCGAGATGTCACGATACTTCAGGGTTCCCGCCAAACTCCAGAACGCCTGCACAGAAGACTGGGGGCAGGGCTTCCCTTCTTTTATCCCCAAATGCTTGTCCACCATTAAACAGTCGTTCTAGGCAGAAGCAACCATGTAGCCTTGGAGATCTTTTTTCTTCCCCCACTCCCTTAGTTTCATTTCAGCTTCAGGCCAATCCTCCAGGAACCCCGTCCACTGCGGACAGTGGACCCCAACATAGATGCATTCACTTTGGTTAAAATAAAAATACATTATTCCATACATGTTGTGTATATACACTCTATTTTTCTTATGCACTCATCTGCTGATGACACTTAGTATATTTCTTTGCTTCGCTATTATGGATAGTGCTGCAATATGGGAGTGCAAATGTCGTTTTGACAGAATGATTCCACTTCCTTTGGATGTATGCCTAGATGAGGGATTGTGGGATCATATGGTGGATTTTATTTTGATTTTTGGAGGAAAATTTTCTTATAGGAAGGTCTGGGCAGAAACTCAGCCTGACCATTACCTCTCCATACACATACATGCCAACTGTAAAATGATGAAAACCCGTGGATAAGAGCAATATGGTTAGAACTACCAAAACTAGATGTATGTGAAGATTCTCATCAAAGTGTAAATGACTTAAAACCATGGATTTTGAAGTTTGGGATTCTCTGTCACAAGAACTCATTTCTTATGCTCAAATTAAATCCACTTTTGCTTCTGTGATATCTCCTCATTTTCCACAATCCCTAAATTTATAACCTACCATATATCTATATCTATATGTATATCTATCTATATCCATCTATCTATATGTGTAGATAGCAGTATGTATAGATATAGATATAGAGACATAGACAGAGATATATGAAAGGTTATAGTTTATTTATGTACACTAATTAGATGTTTGTTATCTTTATATTATGAATTGTTATTCAAAGAACCATAAGTCTATTTTCAAATTTAAATTCTCACTGTTTATTTTGTCAAAATAAGTCAGCAACAAGCATGCTATACCTTGGATGCTCTGCTGCCTTGAAATTTCCTCCAGCAAATAAATAATTTCATTACTTTTAAATTCAATATCTTTTAAACTTTTCTGACAAAATAGATGCTTTTCTAGAATATAATATGAACTGTGTCTAACCTAATTCTTTTTTATTAGATATTTTCTTTATTTACATTTCAAATGCTATCCTGAAAGTCCCCTATACCCTCCCCCCACAGTGCTCCCTTACCCACCCACTCCCACTTCTTAGCCCTGGCATTCCCCTGTACTGGGGCATATAAAGTTTGTAAGACCAAGGGGCCTCTCTTCCCAGTGATGGCCGACTAGGCCATCTTCTGCTACATATGCAGCTAGAGACACGAGCTCTGGGGGTACTGGTTAGTTCGTATTGTTGTTCCACATAAAGGGTTGTAGACCCCTTCAGCTCCTTGTGTAATTTCTCTAGCTCCTCCATTGGGGGCCCTGCGTTCCATCCTATAGATGACTATGAGCACTCCCTTCTGTGTTTGCCAGGCTCTGACATAGCCTCATTTGAGATAGTTATATCAGGGTCCTTTCAGCAAAATCTTGCTGGCATATGCAATAGTGTCTGGGTTTGGTGGCTGATTATGGGATGGATTCCCAGGTAGGGTAGTCTCTGGATGGTCCATCCTTTTGTCTTAGCTCCAATCTTTGTCTCTGTAACTCCTTTCATGAGTGTTTTGTTCTCTATTCTAAGAAAGAATGAAGTATCCATACTTTGGTCTTCGTTTTTCATGATTTTCTTGTATTTTGTAAATTGTATCTTGGGTATTCTAAGTTTCTGGGCTAATATCCACTTATCAGTGAGTGCATATCAAGTGACTTCTTTTGTGATTGGGTTACCAGCAATACCTCTCCTGGGCATATACCCAGAAGATGTTCCAACTGTTAATAAGAACACATGCTCCACTATGTTCATAGCAGCCTTATTTATAATAGCCAGAAGCTGGAAAGAACCCAGATGTCCCTCAACAGAGAAATGGATACAGAAAATGTGGTACATCTACACAATGGAGTACTACTCAGCTATTAAATACAATGAATTTATGAAATTCTTGGGCAAATCGATGTATCTGGAGGATATCATCCTTAGTGAGGTAACCTAAACCAATTCTTTTTTTTTTTTTTTTTTTTTGGATTTTGTTTTTTCTCGAGACAGGGTTTTTCTGTATAGCCCTGGCTCTCCTGGTACTCACTCAGTAGACCAGGCTGGCCTCAAACTGAGAAATCCACCTGCCTCTGCCTCCCAAGTACTAGGAATAAAGTTGTGTGCCACCACACCTGGCCTAACCCAATTCTTAACAAATTCATTGTTTCTCTTCGTGATGAACTGGACCTTCACTATCTACTTTTATTTTGTTCCCTCAAAAGCATTTACTTACTTACTTACTTACTTACTTACTTACTTACTTACTTAACAGCATTGCTGCCTTCTCTGCACATCTGTCTCTGTGTGTGAGATTGTCAGATTCCGTGGAACTGGACTTACAGGCAGATGTAAATTGGTTTGTGGGTGTTGTGAATTGAACATGAGTCCTTTGGAAGAGCAGCCAATGCTCTTAACTGCTAAGCCTTCTCTCCAGCCCCCATTATCTATATTTCTATCACCATTGGCCTTCTTAACTCTTAATAGAATGGTCCATTAAACTCTCATTAAAGTATTCCAGGACTTCACTAACCCTCACTCCCCAAAACTCTTCTATATTCCTTAAATGAGCAAATTAATACAACTTTCATAGAATCATAAAAATAAGCCAATTAAATAATGTATTTTGATCTTTTGATTTTGCTAGTCTACTATCTTCCATACAGATTGGCCTTAAAAACTGTTAGATGAATGAATGAATGAACAAATGAATAAGCTAAATCAGTTTAACATCATTGTTGGCCATCATATGATAGGTTGATAAATTACTAAGGCTTAGTTTTCTCATGTATAAATGAAAGGAGGGTAAATAGATGAAGTTTGTTTTGGTTCCTTATTTGAGAAAGATATAGTTGTTTAAACTTCAATGCTTTCAGAAAGGATCATTTGATAATTTCATTTATGAATGACTTCTAAGAGAGTCACCCAATCTACTTTATTAAGCTTTAATTACTTTAGAGTTAATGCTATAGCCTCAATTTCACTATCCCTCCCAATCCCCTACATAGAATCATATCTTGGTTCTATTTTATGACCCATTTATTGATGTAGAGATATTTGTGTGACTATTGCATTGGAACTGTCTATTGGAAGAACAGACTTGTCAATGGTCAGGCGTGGGTAGAGGAAGGTTTCAGGAGGACCCTACCTCTCACTATTGAGTTATTTGCTATTGTTAAATTCAGAGAGATGGGATAATAATTACTTTAAGCTGTATAATCACTCAAATATTTTTCATTTATTCATTTTATTTCCTCTTACTGTCACAAGTATACTATATTTGTATATATTTGCCCTTTCTTCTCCCCTCTCAAACTCCTCTCATTTCCTGACATTACACTCTTCAATTCATTACCTCTTCTATAATTATTGTTGCTTCCCTCCTCCACACACACACTGAAAAAAACACATAGACACACAACAACACACACATTCACACAGTATTGCTCCAATTAGTATTGCCTCACATGTATATGTGGTTGATTATTTAGGAATGGATGTTTGTCCTTGAAATATTTTTCCCTCCTCCAGAAGCCATTAATGATAACTTACAAGTATTGTAATTCTTACTTCCTTTTTAATTCTCAATCCATGGGTAGATTTCCCAAGCCCCTAGACTAAAGAAAATATTGACGATCTCCTATTATCTCAATTTATATTGGGGTGGGGTATGTTATAGGACACCAGTAAAGATAAAAGGACAAAATTTGGAGCCTGTTCCTGTCTTCCAACCATGTGGGTTCTGCACAACAAATAAGGTTTGACAGTGAGCACTTTTACTCACCCATCTTGCCAACCCTAGAAGATATTCATTTTATAAAATACAGATTTCAGGAAAGATCAGGCTGTCAACTTACAGACATATTTCATTCCTTTTTAGCACATATGATTCCACTGAGATTTTAAATATTGAAGTAATAGATAACTAAACTTAAAAGGGTGGTTTGTGCTGACAATAATGTAGAAATAATGTCAAAACATTCAAAATCTTTCAATATTCAAAAAGTATCAAGAATTATTCAAGTATTTGAAAGTATTCATAAACTTACAGTAGTGGTTACTATTTAATCTTTAGCAGTCTTTTAGATTTTGTTAGTTTCAATGTTCTAAACACTAAGGTTAGTGATACAACCTTTTGCTGATATTGATACATTTATAACACTGTAGGCTTTTGTAGATCCATTGTTTAGATTATTACAAACATCTTTTCAGTTCCTTAATGCTTTTTATAAATGCTCTAACAAGTAAGTATTATAATACTTTAAAGCTAAAATTATGAGGTGGAAAAGCAACTCAAAAATGAATACTTTTTAAAATAAGATACCTATATTTAAATTCTGCCTCCAATTCTGTGTAGTTTTGCTCAAGTAACTGAGTCATTTTACTTATAACATGATTGTATTAAAATGACTAATGTACCATGAAAATATTAAACAGGCTAATAACACATACAGTTCTTGATATTATCAAGTTCTCATTTAATGATTGTTATAGTTAGCTTTAAATTATAACTTAGAGAACCTAAAATCACCAGGAAAGGTAGTTTCAGTGAGAGGTTGTCTATCTACACTAGTTTGGCCTGTGGGTATATCTGTTGAGGATTATCTTAATAAATCTAATTGATGTGGAAAGACCTAGCCCACTGTGGGTGTCATTATTCCCCAGCTTAGAGTCCTGAAATGCATAAGAATAGAAAAATTGAGTTGAGCTCAAGCAACAAAATTAGTATGTACACATTAATTTCTCTCTACTCTCCAGGTGGAAATGATATAAATAGCTATTTTAAGTTACTGCTGCCTTGACTTCCTCACATGTTGGTTTGTAAACTAGTAAAATCCCTTTTCCCCACTAAGCTGTTTTGTTTGTTTTGGTCATGGTATTTTATCACAACATAAATGAAAATAGGAAAGTTTTCCCTGGTGATTGGACTAGACTTCCTTCTATTGCTATATTTCAATAACATCATCATATTACTTATCTCAAAATCACCATGCCAATAATTCTAACAACCAGCGCATATTTAAATGTCAAAAGAAGAACCAACATTCTTCATTAGGGTTCAAGTAAATAGTTTAGGATTATATAGTTGCTGTTTAACCATTGAACTCTGTGGAACAATCTGGTGGCTGCTGGTGAGTACTATAGGACTAAATACATTAAAAAAACAAAAACAAACAAACCTATAGACTCTGAAAAGTCAGAAGGGATCATGGATTAGGAGCAACAAAGTTATATAGACTGGCAGAGATTCTTCCTAAACCTGGTTGAGGTTTCTAGGACATAAAATTGGAATGTGTCACAGGTTGCAGAAAGATGATTTAAAGATAAGTAATGTTCTTTTTTCTAAAATATGTTGTCTTAGTTCTACTGCTGTGAAAAGACACTATAGCCATGCAAATGTAATAAAGGAAAGCACTTAATTGGGGCTTGCTTACAGTTTCAGAGATTTGGTCCATTATCCGCATGACCAGAAGCATGGCAGCATCCAGGTAGACATGCTGCTGGAGGAGCTGAGAGTTCCACATCTAAATCTACTAGCAGGCAAACCACATCTCAGCATAGAAATATGAATTGGTCATAATATTCCAACCCATAGCTATGAAGATATTAGTCATTGTTAGCTGATAAGAGGAGGGGTCAGTTTTCTCTAGCAGTGTAATCATTGGTAAGGCTATCATACAAGGAAAGGTAATACATCAGAGAATATTTGGGCAACATAAACTTTTTCTGGCACAAAGTTGGGTGGGTAGGGATGTGTGGGTGTATGTGAGAAGTGCTGAGAAAAGGGTGTGAATATGATCAAAACAGGTTATATGAAACTTTGAAAGAACTAAGTAATAAATACTTATTTTTAATGCTTAAAAGAAGTCACACTGATAGTTTAACCAACTTTCTCTAAGTTACAGCTAACTCCCTCCCCTAGAGTGCTTAAGCTATGACAGCACCCTTCCTCCATCCATGATTTTTTTTTTTTTTTTTTTTTTTTGGTAGTAGCAGCAACGCTCTACTTTGAAGAGAATGACCTCTGGCTTGATTAAGAATTGAAAAATGTTGAATTTATGCTATAAATTCTGGCTCAAGCTGAAGAGGCACTAATGTGATTGGAAGTCCTACAGCAACTGTCAGAGGTAAGAGATGGATCTGAAATTAATTTTCAACAGTTTTGCTTTATCCATTGGGACAAATCCAGTTTTGTTTGTTTGTTTGTTTGTTTGTTTTGTTTTTTTAAGTGAGTGGCTTCTCTAAGAAACAGAGATCACTCATCCCTTAGTGACTACTACTTTATATTCTAGAAGCACCATGAATGGGCATCATTCTCATAGTTAAATGAGACACAACCCCACTTTTCTCTCCATGTAGAAGAGGGAAAGGGGAGAACGAAACAGAGAGGGAGAAAGGTTTCTCATATTGAGAATTTTCATGTCAAAGATATATTTGATGCAAACAATTCACTACATGTCAGGATAACCTTCACCCTGCTCCTACATCCCTTAAAATCCAAGTATAGTGTTTAGTTTCAGAGATAAGTTCATTTTAGCAGGGAGAATGTGCTGTCAAGGAGCAGTTTCATTTATATCTGCCAACTCTGTATTTCAATTCCCTAATGGTTCTTGGATATTCATTGTCATGCTGGTCTTTCTGTTTAGCATTTACTTCAAAAAGAATAGAACTATTTCAATCAAAAAGAAGAAAAGAAAAAGGAAAATTAAGGCACACTAGCAATCTTGCCTGCTTCTTCAAACAACATTAATTTTATTTTCCATAATGACATGAGAATAAATGCTAGATGCACCTAACCCTGTAAGCCTACCCACAATAGAGATGAATTTACTATTATAGAGATAGTTTGCTGTTACCTTAATATACCTCCTGTGGGGTAAGTTTTCTGTTATCATGTATTGTTCTTGTTCTGTGCATTTATATAATATAAAGTCATCTTTTCAGTACAGTTATAACTTTTTTAATTGAAAACATTCTTCTCCCAAACAACACATCCTGACCACAGTTTTCCCTCCTTCTTTTCCTCACAGCTACCCCCTACTCTTCTCTCCCTTAGATTTACACCCCCACCTTTTACACTTCAGAGAAGAGCATGCTTCCAAGAGATAACAGTCAAACAAGGCAAAACAAGACACAATAATACAAGGCAAAATCCCTCCTATTGAGGCTAGACAAGGCAATCCAATAGGAGGAAAAGGGACTCAAGAGCAGACATTACGAGTCAGAGATACACCTACTCCTACTGTTAGGAGTCCCACCAAAACACCAAGCTAACAAACATAACATATACACAGAGGACCTGGTGCAGACCCATGTAGACCCTGTGCTTGTTGTTTTAGTTTCTGTGAGCCCATGTGAGTCCTGCTTAGTTGATCTGGTGGGCCATGTTCTCTACTATCCCCTCTGATTCCTACAGTCTTTCCTCCTCCTCCTCCTCCTCCTTGTCCTCCTCCTGCTCCTCCTCCTCTGCTGGGTACCTGGATTTATTAGGTGAGGCACCCAATGGAAAACTCCAATTTAGATTTCTCTGAATAAAGTCTAGCTGTGAGCCTCTCTACCTGCTCCCATCTGCTGCTTCAGTAAGCCTCTCTGATAATGGCTTTAAAAGAAAAAAAAGAAAAGTCTTTTACTTAAAAACAATATATCCTTAAAGAAAAAAAACTATGCTTCCTTTCTCAGAAGCTATCAACTGTCAATAGCTCCTCTGATATGGGTAAGTACTCATGAGGTCCTTTTCAAGGAATGCTAAAATATTGACATGCTTCAATTGGTACAGTTCTACAGACAACCACAGCTGTTTCTGAGTACAGTCATCCTGCCATGTTCAAAAGGCATCATTTCAGTGGCCCTGCATTCATCAGTATATGGGCAACATACATTGGACTCAGTGGATTATTTGTAAAAAAAAAAAAATCACACAAAATTAGAATGGGTGGGAAGATGATGGATAAAAGGATTAGAGGAGTGAGTAGGAGGTGCCTATAATAAAATTACATAGGAGGACAGAGATAAAGGCCCAACCCAGGACAGATTCTCCCTTCCCTTCCAGTCTGGTCCGGTGCACCTCGCACCAGCCCAGGGCTCAGGCACAGGCTCTGCGCACTCTCCCCAGGACTCCCCAGGCTATCTTGGGACCACAGGTGAGCAGCTGAACTCAGCATCTGTTCCTGCCCAATCCCGTGCAACCTGAGACACCAGCCAGGACAGAGATAAAGGCACAGACCCGGACAGACTCTCCCTTCTCGCCTGCACCAACACCAGGTCTCCTTGGTTAGAGATGGCAGGAGGTAAGCATAAGAACAGAAGCAACAGAATCCAAGGGTACTTGGCATCACCAGATCCAAACTCACCCACCCCATCAAGTCCTAGATACAACAGCACACCAGAAAAACAGGACACGAATATAAAGTCACTCGTCATGATGATGATGGAGGACTATAAGAAGGAAATACAGGAAAACACAGATAAACAAGTAGAAGCATTTAAAGAGGAAAAACTTAGAGAGGTACAGGAAAACACAGATAAACAACTAGAAGCATTTAAAGAGGAAATACTTAGAGAGTTACAGGAAAACAATACCAAACAGGTGATGGAATGGAA
>LR751311.1:0-15785 GCA_902729485.2 Mus minutoides
AGGCCCCTTGCACATATGTAGCAGATGTGCAGCTTGGTCTTCATGTGGGTCCTCCCAACAATTGGAGTGGAGCTGTTACCTGTCTGTGGAACATGCGCCCCTAACTGGGCTGTCTTGTCTTGTCTCAGGGGAGAGCATCTACCTAGCCCAGCAGAGACTTTATGTGCTAGGGTAGGAGGATACTCAAGGTGGGCCTCCACACTCTAGAGGAGGGGAGGAGCGAGCGGGGAGGAACTCTGTGAGGGGAGACTGGGAGGGAGGCAGCAATTGGGATATAATGTGAATAAATAAATTAATTAATTAAAAACAAACCAACAAAAGAATTACACTAAAACCTTATCTTTACAAAACTAGACTTCAAGTGGATTAAGACCTCAACCTAAGACCCAACATTGTGAAATGACAAAGGAGAAAACTCATTGTCACTGGAAAGGTCTTTCTGGTTCTATAGGCATTGAGATTATTAATTGACAAACAGGCTCACTTGTAACTTCAATGCTTCTGTACAGCAAAGAATGCTATCATTTGAGTTAAGAGCTATCCTACAGAATGGCAAAATCTTTACCATTTAGACATCTGACAGAGTGTTAATATTTTATATTTTATAAATATTATATATTTTATATTATATATTTATATTATATTTTAATTATTTGTATCTAAAATATACAAATAATTAAAAACTTTAAAGAAGAAAATAAACAACCCAACTGACCTGGGGACTGGAACTAAACAGAGAATTTTCGTAAGATGTAACACAATTACTAGCATGTCTGTCCTCTGAGAGGTCCAACAAGCAGCTGACTGAGACAGATACAGATACTTACACCCAACCACTGGACTGAAGTCGGGACCCCTGAGGTTGACCTATACATAGATAGCAGAAGACTGCCTGGTCTGACATCAGTGGGAGAAGACATACCTAACCCTTGAGAGATTTGAGGCTTCAAAGAGTAGAGAGGGCTAGCAGGGTGGGGAAATCCTCTTGGAGACAGCGGGGAGGAAGAATGAGATGAGGAACTGTGGGAGAGCAGACTGGGAAGTGGGAATGGCTGGACTTTAAAAAAATAAAAGTAATAAAAAAGTTCAACCAGCTAAGTCATTAGAGAAATGCAATTTAAAACTTTTTTGAGAGTAAATGTTACTCCAGTCAGAATGAACAAGGGGAAAAAGAGACAGGCAATGTTAGCAAATATGTAGGGAAAGGAGAATATTTATTCAGTACTAGTGGGAGTGTAAACCCGTACACTTACTATGGAAATAAGTATGGTGGATCATGAAAAATGGAAACTGATATAGTATATAACTTTTAAGCATAAACCCAAAGGACTACATACCTTAATAAAGCAACACTTGTTCTTACATGCTCATTGCAGCTCTATTCACAGTAGCCTGGAAATGGAAATCACATAAATGTTCATCATGTGATGAACATGGAGTGAACATGTGGTATTTACAAAATGGAACATCACTCAGCTGTTAAGACAAGTACAATTATGAAGATTTAGGAAAATGAGCTGAGCTGGAAGCAATCATCCTGATGTGGCCCTGACCCAAAAAGAGAAATATTATCTGCTTTCTCTCACATGTAGATATTACATTCTAAGCTTTATATATGTGTGCTTCATTTGGAATACTCACAGAGGATAGCATCTAGTAAGACAACATGTGAAGACAGAAGGGGATATGACATATGTTTCAGAGATGGGAAGGTCATTATTAAATAAGATATGAAATAATATGGAGGATTGGACAGAGTGTAGAAGAGGTATTATACAGAAGGTCATGTAACATTGTAACCTTTTGAAAAATCTCTATTGATATCTGCTGCAATAGAAGCTTCCTAAATATACTCATATACAGATATAAAAATATTTAAATGGGATTACTCTGTAATGGGGGGGGGAACAGCTCAACCAGACACCACATGCTACTCAATAAAACCTCCTGTTTCAGTAATAGATTAACACTTTAAGAGATGTTAATTGCTGGATACTGTTGACTCTCAGACATTACAGGCCCTTGTTGTTCCTCTTAGTTATCATCCAAAATATGATGGAAATTCCTATTGCCAGAGAATCTTACTTGGACCATCAATATGGAGAAATCAAGTAGGTACAGACCTGCAAGCTTCACCAATACTTGCTTGACTTTACAGTTTTGAAAGATGTTCTGCAGACTTCTTGAGGAGAAAAAAACCCATCACCAATCTCACCCAGTTCTGAACCCTATGAGCTACAGCAACAACCACAGGCTTGGCAAGACATGGCCACTGATGGGACAGTGACATGGATGCTATGGGATAAGCAAACACTTTCTCATTGAATTTAAGATCCACTTCTCTAGATGGAACTCATAACTGGAACTGTAAACAAGACTAGGAGACTGTAAGAAGATTGACCCTATGTCTAGATATTTGTCAGGGTATGAGGAAAAGATAGTATTCATGCACAATGGAATGTTATTCAAACAGAATAACATGATACCCTACAAGAAATGGAAAGTGGGTGGGAATGGAGAATAATGTGTGAAGAAATACAAGCCAGGCACAGAAAGAGATACTACATTTATCTCTCACATGATGGAAATTAGAAAACTCTATCTTAGTAGAATAATTGATAATTGGAAAAGTAGACTTGGTAATTGGCAAAGATACAGAAATGCTAAAGGATATAGGACAACGAGAGCCAAGTATACATTTAGAAAGAAGAAAAAGTTCCAGGGCTCTGCCTGGTGGACAAAGACACCCCACAGTCATCTTTTCCATATTTACAAATAACTAGAAGAGAGAAGGTCAAAACTAGAAAAGTCAGAGATGAAAAAGTAACCATATCATAAACATTTGCTTAGAATATGTATTAACATTTTGAAATGTCAACACAGTAATGTCTTGTTTTTCCAAATAGTAATAATGATTGATAGCATTCATAGCAGATTTATTCATATACCATTTCAGAAAGATTTATCACAGAATAGAAATTATAAACAGATTAAGATGTGAAAAATAACTCTTCACAATGAAGTTATATGCTTTCACAGAGAGGGAAATGCTCACAAAACCCAACCAATAGCACAATATCCATGTCTGTGTCACCTACAGGTTATTGTGACATGAGCAAGAGTGTGTAGAGGAATTCTGGGATCCTGAAAATGTCCTGCATCTTCATAGAACTGTGCTACATGAAGGTAGCATTGTGTAAAAGACATCAGATGGTTAAAAGTATGGAAACCTCTTCTTTAAGTATACCTTGAACATTATAAAGAAAGATTACCTCACTTGCTAAGTTTCCTTCAATAAAAGCTTTCATATTCATTTTCAAACCTGCCTAGTGTTAGAGCAAATGGAAACTGTATTAAGGGTAATGTGACCCCCATCTATTACACTGAGTGTTTTTCTAAGTGCAGTAGACTGAGGTCAAAACACAGGGGACAACACCAATGTGAAAGGGAGAGTGCGACATCTATATAATTGCATCATTACTGGAGCGGTCACATAGAGACTCTCTTGTGAACGCCATCATGCAATGACTTTGCCACTCTATATATTGATGGCTACACCTACACTTAGGCATTCACTCTACCACAATGAGAGGTGGAATGTGAGTATGTGCCCAGCACCAAACATGTCTGAATGAACCCAAGAAAATAGCAATGAATCCACAACAGATGTGCCAACATTTCTGATCAAATCTATATCAACCACATTGATAAGTAACATGTTTTAAACTCAGTCTACTCCCCTTAGACAAACAAGAATAGAACAATTACAATGAATTTCTGAAGGGTGATAAACAGGATCTTTCAGTAAAGCGATTAAGAGCTTGTTCATGGACAAGGCTTTGACACTGTAGTGAGAACCTGTAAGATCCTGCAGTGTCTTGGTGAATAAGAAGGACCCATGGAAGAGACTGAGATATCCTGCAGGGCTTTGGTTTGCGAACCCTGAAGCTTCTAGGACAGAAATAACTAGTGAAATCTGACAGGTGCTAGATTGGAGTATTCCCAAGTCCACATTGAGATGGACTAGCAAACTGGAGAGGGGCATTGCTCTGGAAGAACAAACAGTGGGAAAATATTTAGAAGATCATGATGACTGTTAGTTTGTTGAAGGACAAAGGCTGGATTATTGCACACAACATTAATATAGTCTCAGCTTTCTACAGAATATGTGTTGGCTTCTTAGGAAAAGTACTAATATCACACTGTGTACTCACCCTAGTGGTTCCAGTTGCTGCTTCTAGTCAGGATCAAACCAGGTATCCCCTGCTCAGTATCATAGAGTAGCCCCAGTATTTGTACTATCACAGAACATAAACTACAGATAAAAGTGGTTGGAAAAAAACCTTACTTTGGTGGCCAATGACTGCTATTTTGCCTGCATTGGTCATCAGAGGCATGCCAGAAACTGTTATATCCATTTTTTTTCTCAGTTTGAATGCATGACAGAGACAATAGCACTTATAGAAAAATCACAAATCAATACTTATTCTCTTCACACATACTGTGGTTAGCAAGCATTATTTTGATGCCTTTCATTCCCAGGAGTCTAGCAGACACATGTAATATCAGCTGACTCAGATGTGATACTGCTATGTAGAGGAAAAAAGTAAAAGTTTTATAACTGCTCACCCATGCATACTGTGAAACAGTCAGATGATCTGCATTTAATTGAGCTCTTTGTTCATAGTTCCATTTAGCTCTTTGTGAATTTAGCTTTGATTGCTAGTTTACCCATTTCTTCCTAAGAGGACATGGGAGAATCTAGTTTCGAGGTAGGGGGGTTATTGGAAAAAATTCACAACAACCTCTTATGGTTACATGTAAGGCTGACTTGAAAACCTTCAGAAGCTTACCCCTGACCAGGAGTAGAGCAGCTGTGGATCCTCACCACAGTCATGAGCTGGAGTGTCTGAAGATGCTACAGTCTGGCAAGGAAAAAAAGGATAAAGGAAGTATCTATGCCCCCAGCCCTGATATCACAGCACCCCTCTTTGTCTGGCCATTTTCTTGATATTAATATAGACATCTGTAATTGTTTCTTTAGGTGACTCCCAGTCATGCCATCCCTGATCCGCAGCAGACAGAGCACGACTAACACCATCAGGACTTGGCTGGTGTTTTAACCTCATGGACAGTGAAGGTCACTTTCTGTAAATCAACAGTGGACTCTGAACAATGGGGTAAAGGATTCTCTTCTCTGGCATATTCTCATCATGTTCTCTGGATGCTAAGGCAAGACAGGACAATATTCAGACCCTATCTAGTCATCTTTATATAACTTAGAGTCTTCTAAAAATGTTGGTTTCATTTCAAAACTAGTGTGAGCACTGTGGGTGGGGAATGAGTTAGGTTGTTTATGAACATAAGGCAAAAATGTCAGTCAGGAAAACCTGATCATGACTAGAAGCTAGATATTTTGTTGTTTATACAGTGAAGTAGAAAAACAAATATTTCTATTATTTTCTGCTCTTTGACCTAGGTTAAGACTCATTGAAATCATGAGTTGATGTCCCTCCATGCTGACATTCAATCAATGGGGACAAACGTTGCTTCTATAATGAGACTTCTGCTGTGTAGTTTCAATGTTAGCTAGAAGAGTCATATAAATGAAAATTTTCTTTTCGCTCACCTTTCCCTGTCACAGTGAATTCAGATGATAGTTGGCTTCCACAAAATGCACACTGTACTGGGCCCAGACTCTCCTTTCCTGCAAGCAGCAAGTCTTTAGTATCCCTCTGAAGCTCTGTCTTCATTTGAGGACAGGTCATTGGCCCTTAGAAATACCTTTCATTTGTGAGACCAGGGCCAGGTGCTTGTCCTGGTGCCTCCTGGGGTAGAAACTCAAGGAGAAAGCTCTTAGGATCAATTAAAGGGGACTCATGGCTGCAAGACCCAAGCTCCCTGTAGACTGGTGTGGAGGAGGGTGGTCAGGGGAGCTTCATACAGTGGGCAGGAGCAGTTATCCCTCTGCACCTCCCTCTGCCAACCCTCTTCATGCATGTCTCAGAATGTCTTTGATGTTTTCATACCCTGTATGGAAGGTCTCACCATCCTACAAATTGACTCCACTGTATTCTCCTGAGAGAATACATCTATATTTTAAACATATGGTATGTGTTTTTTAAAGTATGCTGTATGTACATATCTCCTTTGTCTCTTTACACTTAATCCTGTCTGTATATTTTTATGAATTTATGTTCTATCAGCACTTCCATTCTGCTTGTTACCTTTCTAATCATTTAAAACTTTCATTTGGACCTGATACAGATAACATTTTACACACTTAACAGGTTATATTTAGGAATATACATTTATTTATATATATATACTCATATGCCTTTAATGACAATCAATAAATAAAAAGAAGTCATGGATTTGGAGAAGAATCGGGCAGGGACATTTGGTAGGGTTCCCAGGGGGAAGGGGACAGTATAAAATTTAAAATTAAAGTATAATCTCAACATGTTTAAAAAATAATGTTAAATAATATTTTATGTCATCAATCCTTTATAAAGAAAAATCCACATACACCAATTTAAGTAAAAACTTTTAATTGAACAATATTTTTTTCACAATATATTCTGATTGCTGTTTCTCTTTTCAAACTTCTCCTAGATCCTCCTTATCCACAGAACTCCATTCCATTTCTTCCTCTCTGTCTTTAGAAAAACCAACCCAAATCCATAAAAACCCAGAAGCCATAATATGCAAGTAAACGACCAGTCAGAGAAGAGTCAATCAAAGATAGATGAGAGATAAAGTCTACTAAAATACTATTGAGTTAATGTTTTCTACAATTTACTGCTGGTCATGGGGACTACCAGTAAGTGGGGTTTATATTCTTATCGATTCTCTATTGACGAGAATGAATTATCCATGAGAATTCCAAGGTCTCTCACTATTTGGACATTGTCCAGTTGTGGGTTTCTGTTTGTTCCCTTTCCAGATTCTGGCTATTATAAATAAGGCTACTATGAACATAGTGGAGCATGTGTCCTTATTACCAGTTGGAACATCTGGGTAAATGCCCAGGAGAGGTATTGCTGGATGTTCTGGTAGTACTATGTCCAATTTTCTGAGGAACCGTCAGACTGATTTCTAGAGTGGTTGTACAAGCTTGCAATCCCACCATCAATGGAGGAGTGTTCCTCTTTCTCTACATCCTCTCCAGCATCTGCTGTCACCTGAATTTTTGATCTTAGCCATTCTTATTGGTATGAGGTGGAATCTCAGGATTGTTTTGATTTGCATTTCCCTGATGATTAATGTTGTTGAACATTTTTTTCAAGTGCTTCTCATCTCTTCAGTTGAGAATTCTTTGTTGATCTCTGTACCCCATTTTAAATGGGGTTATTTGAATTTCTGGAGTCCATCTTTCTGAGCTTTTGTATATATTGGATATTAATCCCCTATCAGATTTAGGATTGCTAAAAATCCTTTCCCAATCTGTTGGTGGCCTTTTGTCTTATTGACAGTATCTTTTGCCTTACAGAATCTTTGCAATTTTATGAGGTCCCATTTGTGGATTCTACATGTACTGCACAGAAAGCTTCTTTGATGATTCCTAAATGAAGCAATGTAGAAAAATAACAAATTGCCCATAGGAGTCAATTTGTACCTTCTTACCTTCAGCAGAACTGTAGTGTGTGGTGTTATATTTGGTCCATGGCCTATTTAGTTGCAGGTTCTTGGGCACATGAACAGTGTCATGAATGGGTTTTATTTCATAGAGTACACCTTACATCCAGTAAGATAGGGGTTGGTTACTCCCAAAAGTTTTGTGCCACTGTTGCAACAGTTCATCATGCGATCAGTTTACTATTGCAGACTGAACAGTTTTTAGCTGGGGTGGCACTTAACTTCTGTTAGAGATTTCATGATTTTAATACCTGAAGATAGTTAGTGTTATAGCAATATCCTTATTTTTATCAGTTCATCCACTGACAGACATCTAGGATGAAACAACTGGGATTTATGAATAGAGCAGCAATGAACATGGATTTGCATGTGTCTCTGATATCCACCCAAAGGGTAAGCTTGATCTTGAATTATATCAATTAGCATCTTCCCATGGAATTGTCACATTGATTAACCTACTGGCTATCCAAATTTCCACTCTCACCAGGCATGGATGATGGCTCTCTTTACCCCACTTCCTCACCAGCATGACTTGTCATTTGATTTGTTGACTTTTGTCTTTATGAGTGGAGTAAAGTGAAACTGAAGGTAATTTGATTTGCATTTTCCTGATGACTAAGGATGCCAAACATTTCTTTAAGTGTTTACAAGCCATTTGGATTTCATATTTTGAGAATTCTGTGTTTAGTTCTGTACCTTAGTTTTTAATGGGATATTTTTTGTGTTATTTATATATTTTTTTAGATATTAGTACTCTTTCACAGGTCTAATTGCTTTTTTGGTACATTTGCCTGGAAATATTTTTCCATCTTTTTAACCTGAAGTGATGGCTATCCTTGATATTGAAGTGTGTTTATTGAATATATAAGAAGGGTGAATCCTATTTTTAAATATAATCTGTTAAGCCTGTTTCTTTTTATTGGAAAACTGAGACATTGATAGTTATTTATGAGTAGTGATTTGATCCCATTTGTTTTGTATAATGTTTTCCCCCTATTTTGATTTACTAGTTTGGAATAATTTATTCCTTGTGTTTTCTTGCATGTGTTTAACCTCATCATGTTGATATTTTCCTTCTAATGTTCTGCAAAGAGGGATATCTCTATCTATCATCTATCTATCTGTCTATCTATCTATCTATCTATCTATCTATCTATCTATCTATCTATCTATCTATCTATCTATGTCATCAATCCATCCATCTATTATCCATACATTTCTATAGATTAATCTGTAGAGAGATACTGCTTAAATTTAGGGTATTTGCTATATCATGTTTTATGTACTGTTAAACATTCCAAAAGGCATGGCTCACTGTTGTGGTATTCAAAACCACTGGGAAAAGAACCACAGACTCAATTTAGACTATGATTATTCAATTTCACTGAAGCTGCTAGTAGGGTCCCAGTCTGTAGCCAAAATCAGAGACATGGTCCAGATCCAGGTGAAAGAATGTCTTTTAAAAGTGAAAACCACAAGAAGTTCTTGAATAACTGTACTAGCTTACAGAAACCAAAGAGCTGTTCACCTCTGACCAAATTAAGCAGTCAAAATGAGTTTAAAATGTTTTGTGAATATCTCCATTGCCAGGTAATAAATATTGTTTGAAGACAAGGTCCTGCTGCAACCCTCTATCAAGCAATATTTCAGAAAAGTTACATTATTGGAACACAATAGGGCCTCTTTAGCAGGCATGTGGTAGCCTAGTGGTTGAAGTTTCAAGTCGTTTCTCTGTGCCTTGCTGGCACTCTTTCAGGGTGTGTGAAGCTAAGATGAGATCATCCACATACTGCAAGAAGGTAACATTCAAGTGCCATTGGACATAATCAGGTCAGTCTAACTAAAAGCTTTATCAGAGTGGGGGTGTTCTGATAGACCTCTGATAGTCAAGTCCAGGACAATAGAAACATGACTTGGGGTCTGTCCATTCAAAGGCAAATATAGGATGGATCACAGGTACCAGAGGTGGAGAAAAACAGCATCCTTCAGGTCTAAGGTATTACATACAGTTTTTCCTGAATCCAATAGTCTGAGCAACATGTAAGAGTTTATCATAGTCAGGTAGTTTCCATATTCTTATTTACTTCCCTTAAGTCAGTCCTAAATAAGACAATGATCTTTGGTGTCTGGCTTAATGACAGGAAGTAATGTAATGGTCCCAGATGAGTTGCAGAGGACAAAAATTCCCATGTCTCTGCTGGTTCACATGCTTTGTAATGCTTGCTTTAGCAATTCTCAAGATCAGGAACTGCTTTACCCTCATAGGTGAGGCTGAGCTCTAGAGTTGAACAACAATTGATGGTAGAGTGAGGCCAGTCTAAGGGAATTGATCTCTGCTAACTCTCCAGGGAAATTAAACATTAATTCTGTTAGAAGGGTGTTGCCCTCTTCCAGTTTCTTTACTTTTCTGTGCTATGTGAAATTCTTTTTTCTGTCTACTTATATCTTATTTGTTTTCTTGTTTGTTTGTTTACATCTTGACTGCAGTTCTTCCCCTCCTTTTTTACTGGTTCTTCTACCTCACCTTGCATCCCCCATTCACTCTTTCTTAGTTTCTTTTCAGAAAAGAGCAGACCTACCATGGATATCAGCTGGCCAAGACATATCAAATTGTAGTAAGACTAGACCTCTCCTCGCTTATTAAGGCTAGAAGAGGCAATCCTGTAGTAGGAAAAGGTCCCAAAATCAGGCAACAGACTCAGAGGCATCTCCTGCTCCCAATGTTAGGAGTCCCACAAGAAGACTTAGCAACAGAATTGTAACATATGTGTAGAGGGCCTAGGTTAGTCCCATGTAGGCTTCCTGGTTGCTAGTTCAGCCTCTGTGAGCCACTGTGAGCCCACGTTATTTGATTCTGTGGGTTTTCTTGTGGTGTCCTTGACCTCTAATATCTTCTAATATCCAGCTAATATCCACAACTCATGTTTGTCTTTCTGAGTCTGGGTTACCTCCCCCAGGATGATCTTTTCTAATTCCATTTGCCTCCAAATTTCATAATATCTTTCATTGTTTTCAACAGCTGAGTAATAGTCCAATGTGTATCCCTTTTTAAAATCTATTTTTTGGCTGATGGACAGCCAGCTTGTTTCTATTTACTAGCTAGAGTACTACTATTAGGAGTAAGGCTTCTAGGAACATAACTGAGCAAGTGTCCTTGTGGAATGGTGGAGTGTCCTTTGGGTAGGTACCCAGGTGTGGTATAGCTGATTCTTGAGGTAGAACAATTCCTAATTCTCTGAGAAACCATCCTATTGAGTCAANTTTTTTTTTTTTTTAATTTTTTTCTCTTTATTAGATATTTTCTTCATTTACATTTCAAATGTTATCCAGAAATTTCCCCTTACCCTCCCGCATCCCCGCCCTGCTCCCCTACCCACCCCCTCCCACGTAATGGCCCTGGCATTCCCCTGTACTGGGGCATATAAAGTCTGTATGACCAAGGGGCCTCTCTTCCCAATGATGGCCAACTAGGCCATCTTCTTCCATATATGCAGCTAGAGACATGAGCACAGGGGGAACTAGTTAGTTCATGTTATTCTTCCACCTATAGGGTTGAAGACCCCTTCAGCTCCTTGGGTACTTTCTCTAGCTCCTTCGTTGGGAGTCCTGTGTTCCAACTAATAGCTGACTGTGAGCAACCACTTTCGTGTTTGCCAGGCACTGGTATAGCCTCCCATGAGACAGCTATATCAGGTCCCTTTCAGCATTATCTTGCTGGCATATGCTATAGTGTTTATTTTGGTGGCTGATTATGGGAAGGATCCCTGGTAGCCGCTGTCACTGGTTGGTTCATCCTTTTGATTCAGCTTCACACATGATCTCTGTAACTCCTTCAGTGTGTGCTTTGTTCTTAATTCTAGAAAGGGGCAAAGAGACCACATTTTGAACTTCATTCTTCTTGAGATTCATTGTAGGAAGCCGCACCTGGGCCTCCCCAGCAAACACCTCCGAGAAGCCCTGGGCTCCGAGAGGCCCCGCCTCTGGGGATCCCGGGGCTCTGAGAGGCCCCGCCTGCGAGAAGCCCCGGGCTCTGAGAGGCCCCGCCTCTGAGAAGCCCCGGGATCTGAGAGGCTCTGCCTCCAGGGATCCCCCAGCCCCGACCGAGGCAAGCGGCGAGAGCCGCTGCGCGAGCCCCGACCTAGGCAGGCGGCGAGAGCCGCTGCGCGAGCCCCGACCGAGGCGGCGAGAGCCGCCGCCCAAGCCCCGACCCCGGTGAAGCCGCCCGAGCCCCGACCGCGGTGAAGCCGCCCGAGCCCTGACCAGCGAAGCCGCCCGAGCTCCGGGAAGGCCGTCCGGCTCCGGGAAGGCCTGCGGCTCCGGGAGCCTGCGGCTCCGCCCCATTATAAGATGGCGCGGCGCCGGCAGGCTGCCAGGGAGGAGAGCCTAGTGTGCATGCGCAGCTCTCTCCTCAGGCCCTCCTCAGGCAGTAGCCCCGCCCGAAGGGAAAATATGCTAATGAGGCACTGCTTGTAGTACCAATGCAGGGAAAATATGCTAATGGCTGTGGCTTGTGGCACCAATGGATGGGCCACATGCAAATGAGGTATGGCTTGGTGCACCAATCAGCAACCACTATGACACCCCTCCCCCTTCCCTGGGAGTATATAAAAGCAGCAGCTCTGCTGCAGTCCTGGGTCCTGGGAACTACAAGCAAGGTGCTCCAGAATAAAGATGACTGAGAAGATCCCAGTGGTGGCGTGACTTTCTTGCTGGTCGATGGAGGAAGCAGGGAGGCGCGCCGCAAGTGGTGCCAAGAACCCCGGGAACCGAAGATGATCTGAACTGAAGAAGATCTTCGTGGGAACTCTTCAGGAACTGAAGAAGATTATCTTCGTGGGATCAGAACTCATCAGCTATGAAGTGGCAGTACCGGTAAACTTCCCAGAATATTTTAGACAGCAAAGGGGAGGCTAGAACCTATTCTTAAATATTAAGGGGGAACAAGAAAAGGGGATTTACCCCTCTCTCAAGGAATTGCAGCTTTTCAACCTCGACTCCTCTTCAGAAGAAGAGGTGGAAGAGGAGGCTGTTAAATATGAGAGGGAGCAATAGCACCTAGATGATAAAGGGTATCAGCTCAAAAGTAAAGCAACAAAAGGTCAGAAGAAGATAAACCTCAGTAAAGTTCCCAGGTAAATGGGACAAGAGAAAGTTCTTGGATAAGAGACAAAGTTCTCGGATAAGAGACAATAAGGTTCTCGGATAAGAGACAATAAGGTTCTCAGGTAAGAGACAATAAGGTTCTCAAGTAAGAGACAATAAGGTTCCTGGTAAGGGATGAGGCAGAGTAAGTATAAAGTTCCCAGGTAAATTGGACAAGAGAAAGTTCTCGGGTAAGAGACAATAAAGAAAAGGAGTGCAGTTAGAAAAGGAGTAAATAACCATGGGCACTTCTCATTCGCACACAATTTTTTGGCTCTTCAGGAGCTGCTTATAGCAAAAATTTTAAAAATGAAACAATCCACCCTTGATAGGTTTTTGAAGGAGTGTGATACCGTGGCCTCTTGGTTTGCGGTATTGGGGAGTCTTACTGTTCTCTGCTGGGACAAACTTGGCAGAGACCTAGATTTTGCCTGGAATCAGGGCACATTGAAAGCAAGTGTGGAACTAGAGTGGATGCTATGGTTTTTCGTAGGATTTTTGGAACAAACAAATCTTTGCAATTGCCATCCACAGTCATGGAAAAGGAATTTTTTGTTTAATGTATCTTTGAAAGGTAGCTTTTGTTCTCCTATAAAAAGAGTCCATGTGGGATGCATAAGATGGTTTCTTTGGTATCAGGATGGAGTCCTGTGGCTTATTCCAAATATGGGAATCCCACAAGTAAAGCAGCACCTCCTCAACCTAGGTGGACAGCTCGATACAGAGCTGAAAGAGAGTGGTTGTTTACCTGGACAGGATGTTAAGATTAATATCTATAGCTTTTTAAGATTATTTAGGAGCCAAAGTAGGAACAAAACAGATAGTGCCACAAAAGGTAGAGTTTAGGAAGGATAATTTGAGGATTTTAAATGATTTCCAAAGATTATTAGGTGACATTAATTGGGTTCGATGTTACCTGAAGATTCCAAATTATGAATTAAAACCATTATAACAATGGCCTTTCAGCAGCTGACAGGCACGCTGCAATAATTCCTATACATTCACAATATGTTAAATGGGAAGATGTGTTATCTGGGTCATGGCTAGGTCCAGACCCGGTTATTTCACAGTCCCGGGGAGCGGTTTGTGTTTTTTCCTAGGGACAAAGAACAAATTTGGATACCGAGACACTGATACGAAGAGTGCCCCCTCCCGTGGAAGATGCAGCAGGGAGTTGTCGGAGTATCTTCAAGGGAATTGGACTGCAGAGGCAGAACGACTGTTCCGGAAGCTCTTATCCAGCTTTCCATCCTGAATGGCACCAGAGTCGACCCTGTCACCTTGAGAGACGTCACCTCTTGGTTGTCCAATGCCTTTTACTTTTCTAAAGAATGGGCTGGGATGTCCTCATGTTTGTGGGTTGTATACTTTGCCTCTGGTTGTTATGTTGTACTTTGCCTCTGGTTGTTATGTTGTATGAGATGCACTCAGGCTCGACTGAAAGCTGTCGTTGTTCGAGCCCTGATGGCCATAGACGAGGGCATTTTGCCCGAGTTCTGGTTGGCCCCTCTTAAAAGTCTGTAATGATTTCCTAGCAGACTGGTTTGCCGATACTTCCCCGGTTTAGGGACACACCTAATGACTCCCACTATACCACCTCAAAGGATGACGGAGTAAGGAAACTCAATTTTGCTGACAGAGTGTCATACAGTGCAGGGGATGTTCCATACAAGATAGATTCCTCAAAAGCATGTCAAATTGCATGGAGGTTTCGTGTCATCTTGACCTATCCTCCCCTTGATAAAAAGATACGGAGACGGGTACAATGTCTCACAATTGATAAACAATTTGACCTCTGTTACAGCCAAGTCCACCAGCAACATGCTAGTGGTATCTCCTCCTACTCCAGATCTCTGCAGAGACAGACTGGTGGTCGTGACTGATGGTAGCCCGATTACCTATCAATCACTTGTCAAAGGCTGCTCCCTCAGGCCGGGTGTTCAATGACCAGATTTGCAGGACTTCATATTTAATTAATAAAGAAGGGGGAGATGTAGGAAGCCGCACCTGGGCCTCCCCAGCAAACACCTCCGAGAAGCCCCGGGCTCTGAGAGGCCCCGCCTCCGAGAAGCCCCGGGCTCCGAGAGGCTCCACCTCCAGGGATCCCCGAGCCCCGACCAAGGCAGGCGGCGAGAGCCGCCGCGAGCCCCGACCGAGGCGGCGAGAGCCGCCACCCGCGCCCCGACCGAGGCGGCGAGAGCCGCCGCCCGCGCCCCGACCGCGGTGAAGCCGCCCGAGCCCTGACCGGCGAAGCTGCCCGAGCTCCGGGAAGGCCGTCCGGCTCCGGGAAGGCCTGCGGCTCCGGGAGCCTGCGGCTCCGCCCCATTATAAGATGGCGCGGGGCCGGCAGGCTGCCAGGGAGGAGAGCCTAGTGCGCATGCGCAGCTCTCTCCTCAGGCCCTCCTCAGGCAGTAGCCCTGCCCGAAGGGAAAATATGCTAATGAGGCACTGCTTGTAGTACCAATGCAGGGAAAATATGCTAATGGCTGTGGCTTGTGGCACCAATGAATGGGCCACATGCAAATGAGGTATGGCTTGGTGCACCAATCAGCAACCACTATGACACCCTTCCCCCTTCCCTGGGAGTGTATAAAAGCAGCAGCTCTGCTGCAGTCCTGGGTCCTGGGAACTACAAGCAAGGTGCTCCAGAATAAAGCTGACTGAGAAGATCCCAGTGGTGGCGTGACTTTCTTGCTGGTCGACGGAGGCAGGGAGGCGTGCCGCAATTCATGTGTTTAGTAAATTGTATCTTGGGTAGTCTAGGCTTCTGGGCTAGTATCCACATATCAGTGAGTACATGTTATGTGAGTTCTTTTGTGATTGGGTTACCTCACTCAGGATGACACCCTCCAGATCCATCCATTTGCCTAGGAATTTCATATATTCCTTGTTTCTAATAGCTGAGTAGTACTCCATTGTGTAAATGTACCAAATTTTTTGTATCCATTCCTCTGTTGAGGGACATCTGGGTTCTTTCCAGCTTCTGGCTATTATGAATAAGGCTG
>LR751311.1:16462-178905 GCA_902729485.2 Mus minutoides
CACAGAGTGTCACCCCAAGGCCCCCGATCAGGGGCTGCCCCTTGTCCACTCCCATCGAGTGGGGTCAGTGGCTTAGATGCCCACCTGGGGCCAAGTGGAAAGCGTCCAGCACCCTTCCTGCTTCTGCCTGCCCAGAGCACAGGAGGAACTCTGGCCAGATGCGGGCTATCCTCCCTCCCCCCTCTTTCTCCTGCCCCCTTTATTAGTTCCCACATTACTCCAGTCAGAATGCCCCCTCCCAATCCAACACATCTTCATGTTAAAAGTCTTATATAAATCAGGGATACAAGACATCTACTTAAGCACAATAAAAACAACATGAAGTAAGTTAATAGCAACCATCAAATTAGATGGAGAGAAACTTAAAGCAACTCTACTAAAATCAGGGACAAGGCAAGGCTGTCAACTCTCTCTGTATCCCTTCAATATTGCACTTGAAGTTCTAGCTATAGCAAGAAGACAACTAAAGGAGATCAATGTGATACAAATCGGAAAGAAAGAAGTCAAATATCACTATTCATAGATGATATGGTAGTATATACAAAGGACATCCAAAATTCTACCAGAGAACTCCTACAGCTGACTAACACTTTCAGCAAAATGACTGACTACAAAATTAACTCAAAGAGACCAGTTAGTGAAACAACACCCATTACAATAGCAACAATAATATAAAATATCTTGGTGTAACTTTAACTGAGTAAGTGAAAGACCTGTGTGACAAGAACTTCAAGTCTCTTAAGAAAGAAATTGAAGAAGATATCAGAAGTTGGATATCTATAGATTAAATGCAATTCCCATCTAAATTTCCAACATAATTCTTTACAGAACCTGAGAGAGCAATTCTCAATTTCATATGCAAAAACAAAAAACCTAGGATAGCTAGAGCAACCCCGAACAATAAAAGAACTTCTGGAGAAAGCATCATCCTTGACCTCAAGATGTACTGCAGAGGAATAGTAGTAAAAACTTCATGGTATTGGTATAGGAAACAGAAAGTTTGATCAATGGAATAGAATTGAAGACCCAGAAATAAGCCCACACATCTATAAATACTTGGTTTTTGACAAAGTAGCCAAAACCAAACAAAAGAAAGTATCTTCAAGAAATGGTGCTGGTCTAACAAGATGTCTTCATGTAGCAGAATTCAAATAGATCCATAGTTATCACCCTGCACAAAACTCAAGTCCAAGTGGATCAAAGACCTCAACATGAAACCAGATACACTAAATCTAATAGAATAGAAAGTGGAGAATTGTGGGGAACGGGCACAGCCGCATGGGCCAAAGATGGCGCCCTGGCTCTATGTCAAGCCCCGTGACCTCACTTGTTTATCCCAGTCTCAGTCATGCACAGTAAAAGCAGCGAGTGTAACTCATTGGAGAGATAGCACAATGTCTCGTGATACCATTCTATCAGCCTATCCTGCATGCTTCTTTGAACGTGTGCTTCTATGATTGGGTGGTGTGAGGTGAGGTGAGTGAATGGAAGAGGATAAATTGTGAGCAGTCCCAGAGGGATTGATGATTGGTTGATGACTGGAGGATGATTGATGAAGAAGGATGAAGAAGGAGAAAGCTGGGCAAGCTGTGAGAGACCTCCACATAAAGAGAAGCGGCAGCAGCTGTGTGGGACCTGCTTTGGAGTCCATGTCATTTATTCCCACTTTGCTGGTCAGAGATTGGGGTTGCAACAGAGAATAGCCTTGAACTCATCAGTATAGAAGGCAACTCCCTGAACAAAACACCAATGGCTCATTTTCTAAGATCAACAATTAATAAATGGGACCTCATGAACCTGAAAATCTTCTCTAAGTCAAAGGACACTGTCCATAGGACAACACAACACCCTAAAGATTGGGAAAAGATCTTCATCAACCCTGCATCCAAGAAAGGACTGCTATCTAGAATATATAAAAAATGTTATATTCAAGAAGCTAAACATCAACAACACAAGTAACCCAATTTTAAAAATGGGGCATAGAGCTAAACAGAGAATTCTTTTTTTAAACATTTTATTAGATATTTTCTTCATTTACATTTCAAATGCTATCCCAAAAGTCCCCTAAACCTTCCCCTCCCCCTGCCCTGCCCTGTTTTCCAATCCACCCACTCCCACTTCTTAGCCCTGGTATTCCCCTGTACTGGGGCATATAAAGTTTGCAAGACCAAGGGGCCTCTCTTCCTAATGATGGCCAACTAGGCCATCTTCTCCTACATATGCAGCTAGAGACATGAACTCTGGGGGTACTGGTAGATTCATATTGTTGTTCCACCTATAGGGTTGCAGACCCCCTTCAGCTCCTTGGGTACTTTCTATAGCTCCTCCATTGGGGGCCCTGTGTTCCATCTAATAGATGACTGTGAGCATCCACTTCTGTATTTGCCAGGTACTGGCATAGCTTCACAAGAGACAGCTATATCAGGGTCCTGTTGTTGTCCTTTTCCCACTGGATGTTTTAGCTCCTTTGTCAAAGATCAAGTGACCATAGGTGTGTGGGTTCATTTCTGAGTCTTCAATTCTGTTCCATTGATCTACATGTCTGTCACTGTATCAGTACCATGCAGTTTTTATCACAAGTTCTCTGTAGTACAGCTTGAGATCATGGATGGTGATTCCCCCCGAGGTTCTTTTATTGTTGAAAATAGTTTTTGCTATCCTAGGAATTTTGTTATTCCAGATGAATTTGCAAGTTGCCATTTCTAACTCTGTGAAGAATTTAGTTGGAATTTTGATCAATATCCTTAATCATCAGGGAAATGCAATTAAAAACAACATTGAGAGTCCACCTCACACCAGTCAGAATGGCTAAGATCAAAAATTCAGGTGACATCAGATGCTGGTGAGGATGTGGAGAAAGAGGAACAATCGTCCATTGCTGGTGGAACTGAAAGCTGGTACAACCACTCTGGAAATCAGTTTGGCGGTTCCTCAGAAAATTGGACTTACTTCTACCGGAAGATCCAGCAATACCACTCCTGGGCATATACCCAGAAGATGCTCTAACATGTAATAAGGACACATGCTCCACTATGTTCATACCAGCCTTATCTATAACAACCAGAAGCTGTAAAGGACCCAGATGTCCCTCAACAGAGGAATGGATACAGAAAATGTGGTACATTTACACAATGGAGTACTACTCAGCTATTAAAAACAATGAATTTATGAAATTCTTAGGCAAATGGATGGATCTGGAGGATATCATCTTGAGAGAGGTAACCCAATCACAAAAGAACACACATGATATGCACCCACTGATAAATGGATATTAGCCCAGAAGCTCAGAATCCTTCTTAGAAGGGTGAACAAAATACCCATGGAAGGAGTTACAGAGACAAAGTTCAGAGCAGAGACTGAAGGAACAATTATCAAGAGACTGCCCCAATTGGGGGTCCTTTCCATAAACAACCACCAACCCAGACACTATGGCAGACGCCAACAAGAGCCTGCTGACAGGAGCCTGATATAGATGTCTCCTGAGGGGCTCTGTCAATGCCTGGCAAATATAGAAGTGGATGCTTATAATCATCCATTGGACAGAGCACAAGGTCCCCAATTTAGGAGTTAGAGAAGGTACCCAGGGAGCTGAAGGGGTCTGAAGCCCCATAAGAGGAACATCAATATGAACTAACCAGTACCTCCAGAGCTCCTTGGAACTATACCACCAATCAACCACCAATCAAAGAAAACAGGTGGTGGAACTTGTGGCTCTAGCTGTATATGTAGCAGAAGATGGCCTAGTCAGTCATCAATGGGAGGAGAGGCCCTAACTCCTGTGAAGGTTCTATGCCCCAATATAGGGGAATGTTGGGACCAGGAATGGGAGTGGGTGGGTTGGGGGGGAGGGGGAGGTATAAGGGGATAGGTGATTTTTGGAGGAGCAAGTAGGAAAGGGGAAAACATTTTAAATGTAAATAAAGAAAATATCTCATTAAAATTTTTTTAAAAAGAAAATACTTTTCTGACTTTCCCCCTGAGTTTCTTTTCCTTCCTCTGTCCCTAGTATTCAAAGGCTTAGTCTTTTCATAGTGTCCCAGAATTCCTGGATGTTTTGTTCTTGAATTTCTTTAATATTAGCATTTTTGACTGGGGTATTCATTTTTGTATTTTATCTTCAGTGTTTGATAATTTCCCTTCCAAGCCTTGTGGTCATTTGATGAGGTCTACTTCTGAGGGATTTTGTTTGTTTGGTTGGTTGGTTGGTTGCTTGATTGGTTGGTTCACTTTCTAAACTTTTTAGTTTCATTTTTATCTTAGTTTAGGTTTCCTTTCGTAACTCTGTTTTGGTTGTTGTTTTGTTGTTGTTAAATTCTTTCATGAATCATCATTTTGTTCATTCTATTGTTTGTGTTTTCATATTTCATTAAGGAATTTTTTCATATTTTATTTAAGGTCCTTGAATATACTCATAATTGCTGTTTTTCCGTCCTGGTCTTAGGGCCTATTGTAGTTGAGTTACTTGGTGCTGGTAGAGGCATGTTGTCTTCATGTTAGTATTTGTGTTTTGTTTCTGGGCTGATGTCTAAATATCTGGAATGAAATGACTGAGTTGATTCCAGTTCTTGATAACTGGTCTTGTCTTTGTTGGATGAGTCTTCCATTCCGTGGTTTTTGTGTACTCTGAATATTAGGAAAGTGTGGTGACTGAGTGTTTGTGCAGGTAAGTGGATGGGAAAGAGAGAGGAAGAGGGAGAGGGAGAGGGAGAGGGAGAGAGAGAGAGGGAGAGGGAGAGAGAGAGGGAGAACAGAGGTGGACTAGGAGAAAAGGCTGAGTGGGGCTTCAGAGATCAGGGGATCCTGTTCACACCCAAGATTGACGTCAACAGGCAGCTGTAGGAATGGTAGAAAGAGGGGATCCTGGAAGTCAGTTACTGTAAAGCAAAGAATTATCTGGACAGGGATGAAAATATTTGGGGACCCTGGTTCTGAACCAAGACTTAGAGTCTCTAGTGAATGTAGTTGAAGGGGTAGTCATGAGGCTTATAAGCAGGTTCTAACGGGGTGTGGTTGAGAAGAGAGATATCAAAGGAGATCAGGAAGAATAGTGTGACTCACTTACCAGAGTCCTTAGCAGACATGGCCACTGAGGGTCCAGGTTGAAAGCATTTCTGGGTACTAGGATTTGTCAGGAAGGAATGAGGATTAACTAGTTGGGAAGGGAGGAAGCTGAGGGCCTACAGGAAGAACAGGTTGGTCTACTCTAAGGTTTGTTAGAGTTCCCCAGGATTAGATGTTTAATGGCAGGACAGATCCCTTCACCCAGGCTGCTACAGGGCTGGGGTTGAGAATGGAGAGTCTGTAATGGGGGGCAGGAATAGGAGTGAGAATCACCTATCTCAGTCCCAGCCTGGTGTGGTCCGGGAGGATTCCAGATAGAGGGCATTTATAGGTGTCTGTGGCTGACACAGGGCTGGGCAGAAGCTGAATGAAGTAGGGAGGACCCTCTATTTTTTCAACTCCTCTATAAGTCTAGAATTCTTTCAAAATGTCCCTGACAACAAAAATTCTAGGCTATGATGATGCACTGGCAACACCCAACAGAAGGAATACCAAATAAAGGGAAAGGAGAAATTGCTGTCCTAAAAGCTGTGTGTGTGTGTGTGTGTGTGTGTGTGTGTGTGTGTGTGTGACTGTTTGTCTCCCTGTATTATAAATATTAGTGTGTATATATCTTAAAAGTTAAAATAAAAATGCTTACATTGCTTCTGAGCTTTACATTTTATAAGTTAAAATTAAAGAAAATAAAATAAACCAAGAATGTCACTTCCAACTGTATTCTGTTTCTATATCTGGTGAAACTGAAGACATTTAACATCCCTAAACCTTTGTCTTGGGAAGGAAGAACGAGACTGGAGAACTTGAGGACCCATGGCAGACACGTTTTTTTGAGGAACAAGGCTTTCATAGCAACAGTCGGATGAGTGTGCAACAGCCCAGAGCACTGACATGCTGAGACATGCAACAGAACAGCCTGGGATCTTGGACTCCTGCCTGCTCCAGCTCATAGTGTGACTCAACCCTGTCAAGATTAGTATACACAGAGTAGGGGGCTCCTTTCCCACACAAACTTTGTCATCACAGCCTCAAATGCAGACATTGATAGCCCATGGCACTGGAGAAACCTGAGATCCTTTTCTGGAGAACTTTAGCCAGTGAACACCTGCTTCTGTGCCCTCCCCTGCTGTATTTTCAACAGTGACTTGAGTGAGAAGTGAGCTCCAGCTGGGAAAGCATCTGAGTTCCTGCCACAGCAAACAGGAGCAGTGCCCTTCCCATCTGCCCTTGGGAGCAGGCCCCTCTCCACCTTCACTTTCCACTCCACAAATAGTTGCAAGGCCACTTTGGCCAAAGGCCTGAGGCAGGCCTCCCATGGGGCCGTGGCTGCCTTGGGTTGCATCATACAGCCAAAGCTATCTAGACTTAAGCCAGGGATACCTGAAGCAAACAGACACCTCTGCACTCCTCAGGACCAAGGCATCCCTGCAGCCCAAATGGTGTGGTGAGGACATGACCTAGCTGCCCCTCCTTTGTAGGGTTCAGATGCATCTCCAGGCAGGAGTCGCCAACCCTCTGTCAAAGTCCTGGGGACTCCACTGGAAAAGATCCTTAGTTTCAAACACCCTTAATGTGTATTGCTGCTTAAGTTGGCTATGTCTCTTCTTTCCTGTCAGCTGTTCAATCAAATCAGTTTATAGAGTATGGGTGTTTTACGACCCACAACATCTCCAGTGTCAGAAGTGCATACATGTGTTTCTGTAGATATTTCTGATAGCCAGAGAGGAAAATCAGTAGGTCCAAGAATTATCTCAGATAAGTGAGATAAGGGCTACAGTAATGGGTAATAGTACATTTAAAGTCTCTCTCTCTCTCTCTTCTCTCTCTTCTCTCTCTTCTCTCTCTTCTCTCTCTTCCTCCCTCTCTCCCCTCATCTCAGGTTTCCACATACTTTGCTGGACACCCAGCCACTTGCCTATGGATGTACAGGTAGGTTTCACACTCATGTAACTTTTCCAGACTTTAGGAAGTGGAGATACTCTCTTCTTAGATTTCACTTGGCTTGCTCACACCTACACAAAGACATGGTAGAAATGTGCTAGCCAGAGAAAGTAAGGTTCAATCCCTGTAACAGGAAGTAAGAGCTGATAAGTGTTTTGCTTGGGTTTGGTAAAACCCAGCAAGAATTTCTGCACCCAGCTCCTTTACGTCTCTGGGGCATCTGTTACTATGAACATTTCACCTCCATCCCAATGGTGATAGCCTGCTGAAGTCGCATCACTTTCTCCAGGATGTAGAATGGTCCTGGACTTTACTCTTTTCTTATCTTGTCAAGCTGTCTAGACACACACACAGTCAGCAAATTGCTCTTGACTCCCCTGCAAGGACACTGTGGGCAACTATTAGAGGTAAGTGTGGAGCAGAAAGCATATTCTCATGTTGTTTGATATGGCGATTCATCTCTCAGATATGTGAATATGAGCTCAGAGTCATCCCAAATTGCTGCTGGACTCTTAGACACATAAGGAGAGGGATGTATGAACTTGGGTGGACTTCGGTGGCCAGAAAACATATGGAAGTTGAGATTAATCTGCATTTTAGATCAGCAACAAATACTATTTAGAGTCAGAATATTCAAGGCAAGATTTGAGACAAGTTATTATTATTATTATTAATTATTATAAGTGCTTCTGTTTATCTCCACTTCCTGTATTTTTTTTGCTAAATCAGGCAATGGGGTATATTATTATTGGTGTTCAGGGACACCATGTGCTTACCCTAGTCACTTTCCAGTGAATAGTAGAACTCTTTGTTAAATGGAAAGGCTACCATGTTCAGTCTGGTCTGAGGCCCTTTGGAAACAAAGAATTAAGTTTAACCTCAGAAGTTTCCCAGGACTGCCATTCCAGGCTATGCCATCATTACATTGAGCTTGGTTTGCTGGGAGAAAGGTGGGAACAGAGACAGCGCAGCATAGTCATCCACATGCCACTCTCTGCAAACCTTTCTAGAGCACATCTGGGGCACAGTGCATTGGGAGCTCCTGTAAACGAATGTCTTAGACTATTTTCAGTTTTAGAAAAGTTTACTTTCGAAATGCTTTACTCTGAAACCTGTAATGCCATTTCATGCTAGATTTGATAGCTGGATGAGAGAGACCTGATCATACCCTGCTCTCCATGTGACAGGCCACAATGGAAAGTTCTGTCACCTATCACTTTCAGCCTGCCCTTACAATCTGACTTTTAACACTCAAGAACTTATCCTTCTCTACACCCTAACTGACTAGAGTCTGGTAGCAGGAAATGACAAGAGCCCAGTACACACATAATCCATGACCTCAATCTTGGTTCCCACAGCTTTCTCTCCTATCAACAGAAGGCTGCTTTCTTAGCATTTAAGGCCTGTGCATTTCAGATACATAACAGACAGTATCAGGCAATGTGAAATCCTACAGTGATTATTTGATTTGTTTAGGTGGCTTTTTGGGAAATCTTGCAGGAGCTAGGTTTGGGACCAGCTGAGTTCCTGTAGCTCAAGTCAAGAGACACACTAGGACTCATAGCATACCTACATATTCTCCACATATTGGGTATGATTGTTGAATGTTATCCTCTAACTTCATGTGCTAGTGGAATAGAGTTCTAAGATAGGGAGTTCTGGGTTCATTGCTGTCATCAGGATGAGAAGCTACATTATCATAAAGGCCACACTTGGTTCTGTCACCAGAGAGACATTCTATTAATATTCTCTCTATTATTCCCCCACACTCTGGGATAAGCATCCAGGATCAGTATAAACCCTTCTCACTGCCCCTTCACCCTTCCTCAGCTTTTTCATACTTACTCGTGTCTTCCCTATAACCACACAGCACTCTCCAGTAACTATGTCCTGGTTGGCTCACACAAGCATGGCAATCTCTCCTTCTTTGATGGAAGAGCTGCAGCACGTATGAAATGATTTTCTCAGAATCCTTCCTTCAGGGTCCACCCATGTTCACAGACTGTCTCTGTGTAGTGTATGTCTTTGACCTGCTATTTTCATTAGCCTGAGAGCCATGAATGAGAATAAAACTAAACTTTTTTTTTTTCTTAGCAGAACAGGTTCCTCATTACACAGAATTGATTGTTTCCTGAACTTATTTAAAAGGCTTTTTGAGCAATTTCCATCCTGAGACTAGAGGTGCTTCCCATGGGTCCTGGGAACCAGTCAGCTATAACCATGTTCATTCTGCAAAATTTCGTTGATGACCCCTGGATCCAGGATGTTCTCTTCTGCCTCCTCTTTGCCTTGTTCGTGGCAGCCATAGCTGGCAATGGCCTGATTATCGCCACTATCCACAGCAGTCCCAACCTCCACACTCCCATGTACTTCTTCCTAGTCAACCTTGCCCTGATGGATGTGATCTGCACTGTGACTGTCTTGCCCAAAGTTCTGCAGAGCCTGGTGGCAGAGAACAGCATATCTTATGGGGGATGCCTCACACAGATGTTCGTCTTTTCCTGGGTCCTGGGCTCTGAGCTTCTGCTTTTCTCTGCCATGGCCTATGACCGCTACCTTGCAATCTGCCGGCCACTGCACTATGGTACCCTCATGAGTGGCAGGGTCTGTGTGGCCCTTGCGACCTTTGTGTGGTTCATTGGAGCTCTCAATTCCTTGGTGCTCACCTGTCTGGTGTTGCCACTGTCTTTCTGCGGTTCCAATCTCATTGCACACTTCTTCTGTGAGATCCCTTCTGTGTTGATACTGTCCTGTAGTCCCACTTTTATCAACAATGTCATGACTGTCATTGCAGACATGTTCCTGACAGGCTTGAACTTCTTGTTGACTATGACATCCTATGGCTTCATCATTTCCAGCATCCTGAGAATCCGCTCAGCTGAGGGCAAGAAGCGTGCCTTCTCCACCTGCTCTGCCCACTTGGTTGTGGTCACCCTTTATTATTCCACTGCTCTATATACTTATGTCCGTCCAGCCCTAGGAACTGCTGGACTCCTGGACAAGGTCATTGCTGTTCCATACACCACTGTGACCCCATCTCTGAATCCCCTTATCTATACCCTGAGAAACAAGGAATTCAAAACATCCTTTAAAAAACTTTTATTTCCCCGTTGATGACTTTGAGCTTGAAGAAGAACTCTAAGAACTCTTGGAGAAGAGCCGGCAAGGAGCTCAAGGGATTACTCAAACCTTCTTTTCTGTAGCCTCTGACTCTGGAGGGCACAGGCTAAGTTATAGCCTGGGATGGCTGTCCAAAGTTTGTATACAGAAAATCATTTTGTCTACAAGATGTTTTAGTAAGCTTTAGCCATTTCTACTTCATACATAGAAGTGTGTGCTTTAAGTTCAATGCTCTTAAATGTTAAGATGTTTCTATGACTGAACCAAATGTAGTTAAATATTGCGTGTAGTCCTTTTAATAACTTATTTAAAATTCTCTCATCCTCTGTGGCACTGGCTGCAAGTGAATGCTTAAAGAGATAAAGAAACATGACTCCCTCTGCTCCCACCCCTGCCATACACACATCTGCTCTGAGCATTTGCTGGCCTGATTTGACTGTTTTCATCTTTCTTATTCTTATCTCACAGTTTACACTGGTGCTTGGATCATTTAATAGTTTAAGGAAGGAAACTCTAATAAACAAACTGAGTTAGGGCTGGGTGTAGGGGCCTAGGATCTCTATAGAAATGTCTCTAATCTCAAGACACAAAGATGTCAGATTGGAGTTAGACACTGGCATGGTGGCCTCTTCTCAGACCTGATGCCATTGCAAAGATTTGCTAAGTCATAACTAATTTGTACCTCAGCATTTCTCCTGCTGGGTGCGTTTTGTGTGACATGACCATTCTTCACAGGTTATTATTATTCAACACTGCATGTTGTATGTAATGTTCACTTGATACGAGCTCTGTTTCACTGCAAAATGAGCTCAGAAATAAAGAGTTTTTCAGATGGGTTCATGTTGGTGTGTGCATTTTGAGCATTAAACCCACTGTGGTGTTTGTCTATATGTGGTAGAGAATCATGCAACTAATGCAGAAGAAATGGCAACAAACACAAAACAACAACAACAACAACAACAACAACAACAACATACATGATTAAGAGATGAGGTAAACAGGATGGGGGAAAATAACAGGAAAAACAAGACCAGGTCAATGAACCATGGTTGTGATGATTAATATATTCAGTTATTTTGACTAGACTAATCTCCAAAAATATTGATGGGAGACCCTCTTTGAGTATCTGTAAATGTTTTCTGAAGAGGATTCACTGAGCAGCTGTAACCCATCTCCAGTGTGGTTAGTACCTTGACAGGCACTGTGGACAGGCAAGAATGGGATGAGGTGGAAGGAGAAACTAGCTTAACTTCCCCCATTCCCTGTCTGCTCAATGACTGCAGAGTCAAGGCAAAAATAAGGAAATAAATTAAAGACTTCCTGGGAATCAATGAAAATGAATCCACAATATACCAACATTATGGGACACAACAAAAGCAATGTTAAGAGAAGCATAGATAGCACTACATAGCTAAATAAAAAGTTGGAGAGATCTCCTATTATCAAATTAACAAAAGAACTGAAAGCTCTAGAAGACTGCAGGGCTAGGTGTATCCTTTCCCATTGAGGCCAGACAAGGCAGCCTAGTTAGAGGAATAGTATTCAAAGGTAGCTAACAGATTTAGGGATGGCCCTTGCTCCAGTTGTTGGCACACCCCCGAATGAAGACTGAACTGCACATCTGCTATGTGGGGGGGGGGGAGTAGGAGACAGCCCATGTATGCTTTTTGGCTGGTGGCTCAATCTCTGAGAGCCACTAAGGGTCCAGGCCAGTTGACTGTTGGTCTTCCTGTGGGGTTCCTATCCTATCTGGGTCCCCCAATCTTTCCCCCAATTCTTCCACAAGACTCCTCAAGCTCTGTCCAATATTTGGCTGTGGGTCTCTGCATCTCTTTCTGTGAGCTGCTGGCTGTAGCCTCTTAGAGGACAGTTATACTAAGATCTTGTCTGTAAGCATAACAGAGTATCATTAGTAGTGTCAGGGATTGGTGCTTGCCCATGGGATGGCTCTCAAGTTGGGCAGGTCATTAGTTGGCCATTCCCTCAGTTTCTGCTCCATCTTTAACCCTGCACTTCTTGTAGGCAGGAGAAATTTTGGGTCAAAGATTTTATGGGCTTGATGTCATTATCCCTCCACTGGGGGTTCTGCCTGGCTACAGGATGTGGCAACTTTAGCTTCCATATCCCCCACTGCTAGGAGTCTTAGCTAGAGTCACTCCCATAGACTCCTGGGAATCTTGCCCATCCCAGGTCTCTGGCATGTCCTAGAGATGGCCCCCATCCTTGCCAGCTGCAGATTTCCATTCATTCTCCTGGCCTTCTCTCTTAGTCTCTACCCACACCTGATTCTGATTCTCTTTTACCCATTCCCATGGTACTCAGTTCCCTCTCTCCATCTGTCTCCACTGACTATTTTATTTTCCCTTCTGAGTGAGATTTAAGCATCCTTGCTTGGGTAAATCATTTATTTAGCTTGTTTAGGTCTGTGGATTTTAGTATGCATGTCCTATACTTTATGACAAATAACCACTTATAAATGAGTACGTACCATGCATGTCCTTTTATGTCAGGATGATATTTTCTAATTTCATCTATTTACTTGCAAATTATTTTTAATAGCTGAGTGGTATTCCATTGTGTAAATGAACCACATTTTCTGTATCCATTCTTTGGTTGAGGGGCACCTAAGTGGTTCTGTTTCTGGCTATTATGAATAAAGCTGCTATGAACATATTGGAGCCCGTGTCCTTGTGGTATGGTGGGTGGAGTATCTTTTGGGTATATGCTCAGGAGTGGAACAGCTGGGTTCTGAGGTAGATGTATTCCCATTTTTCTGAAAAACTGCCAGATTGATTTCCAGAATGGTTGTACCAGCTTGCAATCCCACCAGCAATGAAGGAGTGTTCATCTTTTTCCACATCCTTGCCAGCATGTGAAGTCACCTGAGTTTTTTTTCTTAGCCATCCTGACTGGTGTGAGGTGGAATCTCAGGGTCGTTTTGATTTGTATTTCCCTGATGACTAAGGACGTTGAACACACAGCTATTCAAGATTCCTCTGTTGTTAATTCTCTGTTTAGCTCTGTACCCCAATTTATGATTGGGCTATTTGGTTTGTTGGTGTCTAATTCCTTGAATTCCTTCTATATTTTGCATATTAGCCATCCTTTGGACGTAGGGTTGGTGAAGATCTTTTCCCATTCTGCAGACAGCCAATTTGTCCAATTTATGGTGCCCTTTGCCTTACCGAAGCTTTCAGTTTCACGAGGTCCCATTTATTAATTGTTGAACTTAGTGCCTGAGCCATTGGTGTTCTTTTCAGCAAGTTGTCTCCTGGTTTCTTTCCCAGTCTGTCAATTTTATATAGGAAGTTTACTGATTTTTGCATGCTAATTTTGTGAATTAACTTTTCTGAAAATGTTTATCAGCTGTAGGGATTTGCTCATGCAGTTTTTTTTTTTTTTTAGTCCTTTTGTTTTTTTACAGACCAGTTGTTGTCCCCCCTCCCAGTGTGCCCTCCCACAGTTCCTCATCCCATGGCTCCAAGAGGATGCCCCCCTATGCCAGGCCTCCCTACTCCCTGGGGCCTCATGTAGTTTTAAGAGTATTTTTGGCAAATAATTATATCATCTGCAAATATGGATACTTTGACTTAATCCTTTTCTATTTGTATCCTCTCGATCTCCTTTCATTGTCTTATTGCTCTATCTAAGACTTCAAGTACTACAGAACAGCTATGGAGAGACTACTCCATAAAAAGAAGCATCCCTGTGCTGTTCCTGATCTGGTGGAAGTACTTTTGAGTTTCTCTCCATTTAGTGTGACTTTGGATGTGAGTTTGCTGAAAATCACGTTTATATTTTGAAGTTTGTCCTGTTTATCCTTCGTCTCATTAGGACTCTTATTACAAAAAAGGTGTGGAAAAAAAAAAGGTTTGAATTTTGTCAGATGTTTTTCTGCCTCTAAGTAGTAATTTCTGTCTTTCAGTCGGTTTCTGTGGTAGATTACATTTATTAATTTACATATGTTGTATCACATCTGTACTTCTGGGATAAAGCCTACTTTATCAAGGTTGATGACCTTTCTGATGTGTTCCTGGGTTCTATTTGCAATTTTTTTTTTTGAGAATTTACCATCTATCTTCATTGGGGAAATTAGTGAATAATTCTCCTTCTTTTTTTAGTTTTTTTGTGTTGTTTAGCTATCATGTGGTCTTGTAAAAGGAATTAAGCAATGTTCCTTCCATTTCTATTTTGTGAAATAATTTGAGGAATATTGGTCTTGATTCTTTTTAACATGCTGGTAGTACTCTGTAAATTGCTTATCTAGTCTTGATTTAGCTTTGTTAGGTGGCATATATCAAGAAATTTATTATTATTATTATTATTATTATTATTATTATTATTATTATTATTAATTGTTATTTTAGATTTTTCCAGTTGTTGGGGTATACATTTTTTTAGATGGATCTCATTCCAGAATAAAGTTGATGTAAACTAGGATGTATAAGATTGGTTTTCAATTTTTATTAGATATTTCTTCATTTACATTTCAAATGTTATCCCGAAAGTCCCCTAAACCTTCCCCCATCCACTGCCCTGCTCCCCTACCCACCCACTCCCATATCTTGGCCCTGGCGATCCCCTGTACTGGGGCATATAAAGTGTGCATGACCAAGGGGCCTCTCTTCTCAATGATAGCCAACTAGGCCATCTTCTGCTACATATGCAGCTAGAGACATGAGCTCTGGGGGTACTAGTTAGTTCATATTGTTCTTGAACCTATAGTGTTGGAGACCCCTTCAGCTCCTTGGGTACTTTCTCTAGCTCCTCCCTTGGGAACCCTGTGTTCCATCTAATAGCTGACTGTGAACATCCACTTCTGTGTTTGCCAGGCACTGGTATAGCCTCACACGAGACAGCTATATCAGGGCCCTTTCAGCAATATCTTGCTGGCATATGCAATAGTGTCTGCATTTGGTGGCTAATTATGGGATGGATCCCCGGCTCCAGCACTCACTGGTTGGTCCATCCTTTTGTTTCAGTTCCACACATGATCTCTGTAACTATTTGTGCACCTAATGTTTGGGTGGTTATCAGTTGTCCTATAGGTTACAGTCATGGGACTAAGAAGAAATGGCACAAAATATGACTTAACAATGAAGTAAATAGTGTCAAAAAACCAACAGCTTAAAAGACCCAGATAAATGACTCACAGATATTACTCTTTATTGTCACCATAACTGAACTAAAAATCACCTAGCAGATCAGAGATAAATGCACATAAGATGGTTTCTAGAAAGGATTCACTGAAACAAGTGATCCACTCTACGAAGGCAGCACCACCCCAAGGACTGGGGACTAGAAAGCAGCTAGTCAAGGCCTGGCTAAAGGGAAAAGAAGAAAGTCAGTTGAGCACAGATGTCTTCCTCTTCTATATGTTCTGGGCTGCTATGGTGGGATGAATCTTTTCCACCATATACCCATACTGTCATGAGGCCTTGCCTCATTATAGGCCAAAACCTGGCTGTGAACTGAAGCTTCTGAAACCACAAGACAGAGGAAATGTTTTGAAAATATATTTTGGTCCAAAGGATGAAAAACTAATTAAACAATATACCTTATTTGATTAACAAGTCCTGGTGTGGTACAACATTTAAGAAGAATAAGGAAGTAAGTTGATGAAGAATGGATTTAGTCTGAAAAAGATACAGAATCTTTTTGGCAGCACTTGCTAGAGATTCTGCCTTCTCACCATGTGGTTCTCTTTCTACCAAAATCTTAGCAGAGGATGCAGATATGCTTCCCCTTCCTGTTTATGTCTTTTCTACTTTATTTCTGTTCTCAGAGACTTTTAAGAGTAATTTGTCAATACAAAATGGACTCCATTGTGTATGTATTGTGATTTTTTATTGTTTTGGTATATCTTTTTGGTCTATATTGGCTTGAGTTTGTTGTAGGTTTTGTACTTTGTTTAAGAGAGAGAAACAGAGAGAGACATAGAGACAGAGGCACAAAGAGACAGAGACACAGATTGGGTAGGTAGGTAAGTAGATAGGTAGGCTCTGGAGGAGTTGTGTGGAAGGAGAAAGAATATATGTATGAATATAATGTACCCTCGCATTTTTGTCTATTTTTTCTTTTTTGATTATTTTTATTTATAACGTGAGATAAGACTACCACTTTGCCCTTGACAAGTTGACATTTGCCAGGAGCCATCTAGGAGTGGGGTTGTGTGTTTCTGCCTCACCACTGAAGTGTCAGGACACAGCTTGGGAGGTGATGCCCAGTCTAAGATAAGGGCCCCAGCCCATGTTTCTCTGGGTGAGAAATGGCAGGGGCTAGGGTGGAGAGGGAGGCTGTGGTTCTTGAACTCCTGGGCACCAGATGCTACTGGGAACCTTGAAGAGTTGAGAAGGGGGACAGGCCTGAGATGAGCCCAGTTAGGAGGAGTACAGAATCTGGCTTAGCTCAGGGTGAGTGCCAGGGTGCAGAGGAGCCTTCTATGGAAGACTTAGGCATGGTTTTATATGTTGAAGGCTCCTCCCCTCGCCCCCACCCAGCAGTCCTTGATAAAGGAGACAGTCCTTTCTTGCCAAACTTTTTATTCATGGCAGGAAGAAAATGCATACAACTTAATTAAGGTGGACCAGAGATTAAATACCTTTTGTAGGAAGGAATGTCTGGGAAGGGAAGCTTATTGGCTAAACCCTCAGGGCCCATCTAGATACCTTATTAGCATGGAGAAACTCTGGGTTTCTATGCTACATGACTAGATATCATGGTCTTCTTAGTGGGGTGTCGTGGTTACACGCTCCAGGACAGGAACCTGGTCGAGAGTAGATTGAAATGTCTGCTGTTCTCAATAATGAGAATTGCTGGGCCTCCTTAATCTGTTCTACCTTACCAGTTTTTCTGTCTGGTGACACAGTTACACTTGGCTCATATAGGAGAAGCTAAAAATTAGCAGGTGATCTTCCTAAAGACTCTAAAGTTGCTTCTTTAGGCAAGGATGAGAAGATTACATTTGAGGAAAGATTCTTGCTATTAATGTTTTTCCTGTTATTATTAAAATTATATAATAATCACTAAGTATTAGCCTACACTTTTGAGCATATTTCTACAGAACAACAAAGATGCACTGTCTTGTTATGATACTATATAGACAAATAGATGATTTCTTAATTCTTAATGATGATCCTGTAATAATTCCTAAAGTTATATTAGTAATTACTAATATCTCTTATAATGGGACTGCTATGAAGTCTTTTTGATGTTAAATCTGCAGTGAGAACTCTGCCAGTCTTCAAGGGCCATGAGTTATTTTCTTCTGAGATAGAAAGCAGGCATTTACAACTTTGAGCACATTCCAAGAGGTTGTAGAACAATCAAACAAAGGTCATAAAAAGGGAACTAACAATTTATTATAGGTACAGGGACAGAAGATAAAAAATTGACTGGGTTTATCTATATAAAACTTCAATAATAACTTATTCACAACAATTATGGTTTTTAACTTTCAATGAAGCTGTTAAGCTTGTGTCAGATAATAAATGTTTAGCCAGATTCTTACTCTTAATGGATATGCATGTAAACATTCTCTGCTATAAACTTCTTATTCAATTTATGATTTAATTTTTTTTTTTTTTGGTTTTTCGAGACAGGGTTTCTCTGTGTAGTCCTGGCTGTCCTGGAACTCACTCTGTAGGCCAGGCTGACCTTGAACTCAGAAATATGATTTAAATTTATGCATACACTTGTGGTGAACTTTTTACCATGTCATCATATATTCTGAAAGATGTACAAGTGCTGAGGAAAAAGAGAGAAGAGAGAACTTTTTTGAGATCCTCTCTTAGAGAAGATTTTTGGAGAACATTTTAGTTATAGAACTTAGAAATAAAGTGTCCCTCTTTCTTTCTGAGACTTCAACTAGCAGTCTTCAAGTTAGAGACAAGCAGTTCCTGTGGAGAGAGTTTTTATGACTTTTTAAAAGTTATCAGCAAACATTCAGTATACTTAGAGTTAGAATGGTCAGAGACCATTGGTCTTTAAAGTGACTCCTATGTCTGACTCTGTGTCCCACTTCAACTGATTCCAGGCCAGGCAGGATCCCAGTAAACATTCATTTAGTTTCCCCAAAGCTATTTGTTGGAAATAATTAATCTTTCCCATATTCAAATATTATCATTTTCTTAAGCAAGTTGGACTCACATATGTGAATTCATCTTTGAAACATAAACTCTATCTCTGCTCCATGCTGGCTGTGACTTCAGCTTAGTAGAAAGCTATAAAGTGGAGAACCTGAGTCTCTCATCTTTAGACTACTTCAGATGTAGTGTCCATTCCATCCCACCAATTTCTTTACAAAGTATGTATTCATTAACATAGTCCTAGAATAAAGTCCTTTGTTGATTACATGGTGGCACTGGTTAAAAACACTTTGGTTTACATGAATCACCATTGTTAGCCACTGAAAATCTTCTAGTCCAGGTAGGTAGAATTTCCATTTAGATAAAATTTATTTTTGAAATGGTTTGTACTGGCCAGAAAAAAAAACTTTTAGGTTTTTGTATATTTTACATTTAAAGAATTTTGTTGTTTTGGGAGTTGCAGTAAGTGAAATTGTCTAGTCCTTGAATCAGAAAATAGTTTTCTAAAGCAGTAATAGGCACAATACCGTTCATGTGGCTGCTCTCAGGAAAGCACAGGAAGTTTAGGAACAGCTAAGACCAGGAGAACAACATATACATCTCCACTTAATGGGAAAAAGATGGTAAGCGTCTGCCCAAGGCAAGCTTGACATCCTTGTTCCTCAGTGTATAGATGAGGGGGTTGAGGGTTGGGCTGAGGACTGAATACAGCACTGAGGAAACTTTGCTTCTTTCTGGACTATAGCTGGAAGCAGGGCTGACATAGGCACAGAACACAGATGAGTAGTACACAGAGACAACAATGAGGTGGGATGAGCAGGTAGAAAAGGCCTTTCTCCTGCCCTCAGGAGAACGCATGCGCAGGATGCTGGCAATGATGTAGCCATAAGACAACAGGGTTAGCATGAAGTTGATGCCTCCATAAAAGGCATCTGCCACAAGAGTCATAACACTATTCACATATGTAGGGCTACAGGAGAGCAGGAGGAGTGGGGGTATCTCACAGAAGAAGTGGGTGATGACCTTGGGGCCACAAAATGACAGCCGTGTCATCAGACCAGTGTTGATAGATGCGTTTAGTGCACAGACGGACCACACACTCATGGCCAGTACCCCACATAGCTGTGGACTCATTCTAGAGCTGTAGTGGAGGGGACAGCAGATGGCCACATAGCGGTCATAGGCCATGACCGTGAGCAGCAGCAGCTCAGAAGATGCTGACCACACAAGGAAGAAGAGCTGGGCCATGCACCCTTTGAAGGAGATGGTGTTTTCCTCAGACAGTAGGCCAATTAGAGCCTTGGGAATCACAGAAGAGGTGCACACAATGTCCATGGTGGCCAGGTTACACAGGAAAAAGTACATGGGACTGTGGAGCCCAGTGCTGGAGGTGACCAAAGCAATGATCAAAATGTTGCCCATTAGAGCCACTGTGTAGAGGGACAGGAAGCAGCCTGTCAGGAACATTCTTAGACCAGGGTGCTCTGAGAACCCTTCCAGCACAAACTCTGACACTACTGTCTGGTTGAGACTCAACATTGTCATGGAAAATGTTGGGTCCACTGGTGTATCTGTCAGCTTCTGAGAAAATATCACAGTTCACCACTTCAAAGTATGGTTTCCAAATGTTGTCATCTCAAACTTCTCTGTTGCCAGAAAGAAATGAATGTATTTTCTTCATAGAATCCCATTTTTCTTATTATCTGTATTACACATCTGAAAACACACACACACACACACACACACACACACACACACACACACACACACACATTTCTCTTTCAATGCCCAAGATAGAAGGATACTATCCTTTATGACCAAGCACATTCATGACTCTTTAGTCAGTGAAGTGTGCTCCACTTACTGAATTGAGTGGCTCTTACCACTTGTACTCTTTGCCTACACCCATCTTCTAACACTTTTTTATAAGTCACATTTTATCTCCTATATCTTCTCAACAGTATGGTTCACAGTCTACATTTTTCTCATTTAAGTAGGAAATGTTGAATTTTAGACACTATAGCTATCTCCATTTCAAACTAGAAATATTCAAATGTTGTATTTACCCTCTGTAACCATGTGGACAATATTACATCTGACTGTGTTTCTAACCCACTCTCAAATTTACTGTACCAGAGAATGTCAATGCATAGTTTGTATTGCAATTGGTTTTCCAGAATCAGAATTAGCAAAGGAATTCCTGAAATGATATTGGTAATTTCTGGATCTGGGTACCTAATTTAACTATACCTTAAATTGTAAAATATTCTTCTGATAGTTCTAATAATATATTCATGATATTAACTCCCAGTACCCAGGGTTTATTTCCTTCAGAGTACAGAGAGTGTTAAGATTGACCATAGGCTCACTTAGAGGGGAAGATTTTAAAAAAACTATTGCAACCTTATAAAACATTTGCTGTCTGATAGAGTTCTCCTTTTACCTATATCTCACCAATAAACATATAATTACTTGGACAATAACTAATTGATTTCTAAATGACAAGCATGAGAAGAAATGATCGATTAATATAAATAATAGGGTAATTTTAGGATCCAGACATATATTCATCCACCTAAGGACACATGACCTTATTACAAAGAAGTAAACACACACACACACACACACACACACACACACACACTCCACATTAGAGAAAAGACACCATCTTCAACAAATGGTGCTGGTCAAACTTGGTAGTTACATGTAGCATAATCAAATAATATCCTTATCTCTCACCCTGTACAAAATTAATCTCCAAGTGGATCAGGGACCTCAATATATGAAACAAACATTTAAGTGACACATAAAAAAATATGGAATATACTTGAACTCATTGTTACAGGAAAGGACTTCCTAAGCAGGACCATGGTAGTAGTATAACCATTAAGATCATTAGTTGACAAGCAGGTAAAATGAAACAATAAAGCTTCTGTACAGCAACGAGCACCATCATCTGAGAGAAGACACAGCTTACAGAACTGCAAAAAAAAATTACCCAAGTATGCAAATAACAGAAGGTTAATATCTATATTATAGAAACAATTCAAAAATTAAACGAGAAGAAAAATTCCATCAATCTCAGATAATATGAGCTACAACAACAATCTGCTTGACAAGATATGGCCATTGATGCAGTAGTGGCTTAAATGCTATGGGGCAATCAACCACTTTCTGAATAAATATAAATCTCACTTCACTATCTGGAACCCATACCTGGAACTCTTCACAAGGCCAAGAATATGTGGCTAGATAGATCACAGCTCATGACAAAAACCCACTAATATTTTTTCTACTAAATACACATGACTGTAACATGACTCCTAATTATTTATGGTTATACCCATAGATCAGTGCATTATCCAAATCTCATCAGAGAAGCTTCCTATTGTCATATATGATAATTGTCCCAAGTCTCTACATGTGGTCAATGTGAACAGAATAAGAAACTTTGTAGTGTACAGATCTAAATGGGAAATCACACACCTTTTCTCAATAATGGGGGTTCTTTATGAAAGAGGGAGAAAAACAAATATTGTAGGAGCCAGAGGTGTCATATGACTTCCAAAAGAGAATGTTTCCTAAAAGCAATGGAGCAGATACACAAATGAACTCACAACTATTTTACAGCATGCACAAAATCTGGGCAAGCCAGACAAAATCCCAGCATTGTGGAAGAGGTAGGCACTTAGCCCTGCTCTTGGCTGAGGAGCTATTGGCGTTTCACAGCTTCTGGGGAAGGCAGAGTCAGTTTTATTTAATGATATGATCTCTCTATAGAGGCCACACTCCAAAGTTAGACCACACACTTAAGAGTAGGTGGCAAATAAAATTGTATCCGGTGAGTTTTAAAAGAGAAAGAGAGTAAAAAATAATGGAGTGAGAGGGAGGTGAGGTTTTTCTAAGAGAAGAAAAATGAACCTGATCAAAATACAATGTATGGAGATACCTTATGGAGAAGTAGTCACACTGGCAAATAAATGGAATAAGCTCAGGCATCTGTCTTGGGAAGAAGAGATGAAGAACATCTATCATATGTGCTCAAAGTAACATTATTCAACCATTGAAAAAGCTTTGAGTTATAGCAAGATGGATAGAAATGGAGACTAATATGTGAAGAAAAAAAGCTAGCCACAGAAAGACAGTTACCACATTTGTCTCTCACATGTGGAAACTAGAAGACTCAGTTGTAATAGAATTATGATCGATGTTCCAACTGGTAATAAGGACACATGCTCTACTATGTTCATAGCAGCCTTATTTATAATAGCCAGAAGCTGGAAAAAAACCAGGTGTCCCTCAACAGAGGAATGGATACAGAAATTATGGCACATTTACACAATGGAGTACTACTCAGCTATTAAAAACAAATAATTTATGAAATTCCTAGGCAAATGGATGGATCTGAAGGATATCATTCTGAGTAAGGTAACCCAATAACAAAAGAACTCACATAACATGTACTCACTGATAAGTGGATATTAGCCCAGAAACCTAGATTATCCAAGATACAATTTGCTAAACACATGAAACTCAAGAAGAATGAAGATCAAAGTGTGCACACTTTGCCTCTTCTTAGAATTAGGAACAAAGCACACATTGAAGGAGTTACAGAGATCAAGTGTGGAGCTGAAGCAAAAGGATGGACCAAACAGTGACTGCTGCAGCCTGGGATCCATTCCATAAACAGCCACCAGATGCAGACACTATTGCATATGCCAGCAAGATATTTCTGAAAGGGCCCTGATATAGCTGTCTTGTGTGAGGCTATACCAGTGCTTGGCAAACACAGAAGTGGATGTTCACATTCAGCTATTAGATGGACCACAGGGTTCCCAAGGGAGGAGCTAGAGAAAGTACCCAAGGAGCTGAAGGGGTCTCCAACCCTATAAGTGGAAGAACAATATGAACTAACTAGTACCTCAGAGCTCGTGTCTCTAGCTGCATATATAGAAGAGGATGGCCTAGTTGGCCATCATTGGGAAGAGAGGCCCCTTGGTCATGCAAACTTTATATGCCCCAGTACAGGGAAACGCCAGGGCCAATAGGGGGGAGTGGGTGGGTAGGGGAGCAGGGCTGGGAGGGGGAGGGTATAGGGGACTTTCGGGATAACATTTGAAATGTAAAAGAAGAAAATATCTAATAAAAATTGGGAAAAAATGCTATAAGCCCAGAGAAAGGAGGCAGAATATGTTACAAAAAAAAAGAATTATGATCAATAGACAGCATAAATGGCAAAGATGGAAAAGTGTTAAGCAAGCTAGGACAAGACCCAAGTACATTTAAACAGAAAAGTAAGCTCTCAGGTTCTGCGTGTGAAGTGATGACCGTCTGCAATTGTCTCTGAAGTATGTAAAAATAACAAGAAGAGAGGGACTCAAAGCTTGAAATAACAGAGATGACAAATTTATAGAAACAAACATTTACTTAGAATATGTATAAACATATTGAAATATCAACCTATATCAACCCATCAATATATTTGATGACCTTCTGTTACAACTAACAGCAATGACTGACAGCATCCATTGGAAATACTGGTGTTCATAGTAAGAATTCAGAAAAATATAGAACATTAAAGCCAGATAAAAATACTATGGACAGAGTGTAAAGTTTAAGATGTGCAAAATAACTGTGAATGAAATTATATATGTTCATGTGGAGGGAAATACACTTAAAAGCTGATCTGTAGAAGAAGATGCCCATATGTGTCAACTTGGTTTTTTCAGATATTATTTTCTATTTTTAAAATTGTATTTTGGGAAGAGATGCCCCTAGGTCTTGCCAACTTTATATGCCCCAGTACAGGGGAACATGAGGGCCAAGACATGGGAGTGGGTGGGTAGGGGAGTAGGAGGGGGGATATGAGGGACTTTTGGGATAGCATTTGAAATGTAAATGATGAAAATACCTTAAAAATTTTGGGAGAAAAAAAAGAAAAAAATTGTATTTTATTTTTAATTTATTTTTTTATACTCTATATTCCATTCCCCAACCCCTCCATCCACCCTCTGTCTGCTCCACATCCCACACCTCCCCTCCAATCCACCCCATCTTCACGTGGATGCACTTACCCCCACCCCATCTGACCTCTAAACTCCCCGGGGCCTCCAGTCTCTTGATGGTTCAGTGCATCATCTCTGAATGAACACAGATCCAGAAGTCCTCTACAGTATGTGTGTTGGGGGCCTCATATCAGATGGTGTATGCTGTCTGTTTGGTTGGCAAGAACAATTCTTAACAATAAAAGAACTTTAGGGGGAATCACTATCCCTGACTTCAAGCTTTACTATAGAGCAATAGTGATAAAAACTGCATGGCATTGGTACATAGACAGATATGTTGATCAATGGAATAGAACTGAAGACCCATAAATAAAACCTCACACTATGGTCACTTGATCTTTGACAAAGATGCCAAAAATATACAATGGAAAAAAGAAAGCATCTTCAATAAATGGTGCTGGTCTAACTGGCTGTCTATATGTAGAAGTATAAAAATAGACCCATATTTATCGCCATGTACAAAGCTCAAGTCCAAGTGGATCAAGGACCTTAACATAAAACCAGATATACTGAATCTAATAGAGGAGAAAGTGGGAAAGAGCCTTGAGCTCATTGGTACAGGGGGAAATTTCCTAAACAGAACTCCAATGGCTCATGCTCTAAGATCAAGAATTTATAAATGGGACCTCATGAAACTGGAAAGCTTCTGTAAGGCAAAGGACATAGTCAATAAGACAAATTGGCAACCTACAGATTGGGAAAAAAATCTTCACTAACCCCACATTTGATAGAGGTCTAATATCCAAAATGTATAAAGAACTCAAGAAGCTAATCATCAAAAAACAAAACAAAACAAAACAAAACAAAACAAACAAACAAACAACCCAATCAAAAAATGGGTTATAGAACTAAATGGAGAATTCACAACTGAGGAATCTTGAATGGCTGAGAAGCACCTAAAGAAATGTTTAAAGTCATTAGCAATCAGAAAAATGCAAATCAAAATGACCCTGAGATCCTCTCTTACACCAATCAGAGTGGCTAAGATCAAAACCTCAGGTGACAACACATCTGTGCTAACTTTTAATTCCTGTGCCCTGAACCAGGAGGGTGTCCGGGACTTCTAGGACTAGGAAGACGTGCTGTATCCTCACAGACTGGGCTGCATGGAAAAGCGTTCCATAAAACACAAAATGACCTTTAAAGTGCAAACCTGTGGGGAAAAAAGATTACTTTCGCTTTTAAAGTTTCCTTTAACCAAATCCTTGACATCTATCTTAAAAGTGTTAGGGCAAATGGAATGTATATTTAGAGCAATGGGAGCACATGCCTCTAGGTGGAGAAAGGAGACCCCAATGACAAGGGGAGAGAGTGTGACCTCTGTGGAGTAGGAGTTACTACTGGAGAGGTTAGATGGAATCATGACTTTTGAATAGTGGAACACAATGCCTTTGCCACATAAGTGATCCAATGGCAACATGTGCACTCCTGCATTCACTTTACAATAGTGGGAGAAGAGATGTGAATGTACGCACAGCACCAGGCAGGTCTGAACTAACACAAAAAAATCATCAATGATTCCAGAGCAAGTGTGCCACATTTTCTGATCATATTTATGTCAATCACTTTGAAAAATACCATTCTAAGTGTTCCAAGTGTAGAAGCAAGAACAGATCAATTACAACATGTCTGTAGCCTGATAAGAATGATCTGTAAAGAGACTGAGAATTTGTTGAGAGCATCAGAATTGACAGTATGGGGCCAACCTGTAAGATCCTGTAGTGCCGAGATCTCTAATGGGCACCTGTCTTGGGAGAAAGAGACACCATTAGAGTTCTTGTCTATGAATTCTGAAGCTCTTAGAACTGGAAAAGATAGTGAAATCAGACAGGTGCCCAATTTTGAAATTTCTAAGCAAAGCTGAGACTGGCTAGGGAACTGGAGAGGAGCTTTGTTCTTGAAGAACAACAAATAGTGTGTGTGGGATATTAGAAGGCTATGACCATGAATCTGTGGTGGGTAAAACTGCATTAGACACTGATCTTAGTCTTAGCTCCCTGCAGAGTATGTGCTGGTTTCACAGGAAAAGTATTAACTTTAATTTGTGCACCTCACCAAGTGGCATCTATTGCTACTTTTCATCTGGTTCAAACTAGGCATTCACTGAAGACTATTGTGGAAGGGCACTGGTACTTACACTATCATAGAAGATGAATTCCAGAGAGATGTTGGTGGGGGATCACTTGGTGGTCAATGACTGCTATTTGCCTGGCCTGGCCACCTGTGACATGCCATATACTGTTGTGCATAGGTTTCTTTGTGTATGTGTGTTGGGTATTTTGCATGTATAATAGAATGATAGCACTTTTGGTAACCATAAATCAATACTTACTCTGTTTCTGCACACTGTGCTTAGTAAACTATATTTTGATGCCTGTCATTTGAATTGATCTAGCAGACAGTATTATCTTAGATGTGTTAGTTCTATACAGATACACAATTAATGTTTCCCAAATGCTCAGTTATAAACTCTGTGAAGCAGAGACATGGACTGTGCCTACCCAAGATCTCTTTCTGTAATTCCATCCTGATCTTTTGGGAATTTAGCTTTGATTGTTTGTGTGACCATTCGTGCCTAAGTGGACAGGGGAGAATCTAGGTGGGGAGTCTGTGGGAGCAAATTCACAACAGCCTCTCATGGTTACCTGTAAGCCAGATTTCAGCAAGGCTGACCTGAAAACCTTCAGAAGCTGAGCCTCAACCAGGAGCAAAGCTGCTGAGTATCCTCACCATGGCCACAAACTGGGGTGTCTACAGATACCATGGTCTGTTCAGAAAACAAAAAGGTAGAAGAAGAAAATATATGTCCAGCCATGTTATCAGAGCCCTCCCTGTCTTTATTTGACTATTTCCCTGATACTTAGGGTCAGACAAAAGAAATTGTTTTCTTAGTTAAGTCCTAGTCATGAGTCATGCCAGCTGATCTGTGGCAGACAGGGCATGGCTTACACCAGCAGGCCTGGCTGATGTTTTTAACTCCATGGACAGTGCAGGTAATTTTACATATCTCATCAGTGGACTCTGGACAATAGGATATGAAAATATCTTTGTGGCATTATCTCACCATCCTCTGTGGATTCCATGTCTAAACAAGACAACACACAATTTTTAGCTAGTCATCAATATAGATCTTAGATTAATTTAAATATGTTCATTTCATTTTAAAATTGGTGTGAGTACTGTGTGATGATGTTTTGATATAAGGAAAATCATACATAATAAACTCTGTGACTGTGAGTAGAAGCTAGATATTCTGCTCTTTATACAATGGAACTCAACCTTTCTGCCATAGTCTGTTTTCTGACCCATTGTTCTTCTTCAAACTCAGATCTCACTGAGAAAACAATTATGCTGTTTCTGTCTCTTTGATGACATTCAAAGACTTGGACAAATGTCACTTTTATAGTGACCCTTTTGCTTTAGAGCTCTACTGTTAGCCATTAAAAGTCACATAGTAGAAGATTAGCATTCACTTACCTTTCCATGTCACAGAGAAGTCAGGTAACATGTGGCTTTCACAAAAGTGCATACTGCAATGCCCATTTCCTGCAAGCAGGAAGTCTTTAGTGTCACTCTGAAGTTCTGCCTTTCTTTGTATAGAGGTCACTGACCTTCAGAAATATCTGTCATTTCTGAGACTAGGGGCAGGTGCTTGTCCTGGTGCCTCCTGGGATAGAAATTCAAGGAGAAAGCTCTTAGGATCAATTAAAAGGGACTCATCACTGCATGACCCAAGCTCCCTGTTGGCTGGTAAGGAGAACTGTGGTCAGGGGAGTCACATATTGTGGGCAGGAGCATTTCTTTCCCAATGCCTGCCCTCTGCTAACTGTGTGCATATATATCCCAGAATGACTTTGGTATTCTAATGTCCTGTGTGGACAATCTCACCATGGTATAAATGGACTCCTCTGTATTCTGCTGAGATAACTTCATCTGAATTGGGCATACACACAATGGATTTAATCTAAAAATCTTGTACTGTCTACCTCTACCTTTCTCTCACTACACTCCAGCCTTTATGTATATTGTTAAGAACTAATGTTCCTTCAGCACTTCCATCTTGTTTGCTACATTTTTAAGCATTTAAAATATTTATTGAGCCTTGTATCATTATATAGACTTAATAGGTTATATTTAGGAACACACACACAGACATATATATATATATATATATACTTATATATATATGCAATAACAATTATTAATAAAGAGAAGTCATGCATTTAGAGGAGACGAGGTAGGGGCATATGAGAAGGGAAGGGATGAAATGCAATCAAATTGTAACCTCAAAAAATTAAAGATAAAAAGTCACTCAAAGTTTTAGGTAACACTGAATCCTTCATAAATAAAAACATAAATAAAAACATTATTTTAAAATGTTTTAATTATAAAGACTATTTACATAATATATTCTGATCGCTATTTCACCTCACCCAACTACTTCCAGTTCCTTCTCTTCTCTTCCACTGACTCAATTCCAATGACCTTTCTTTCTCTAGAAAGTCAACAGGTAAACAAACAAACCCAAACAAGGCATCATCATCATCATCATCATCATTATCATCATAGGAAGGAGGAGGAGAACCAAAACAAAACACACACACACACACACACACACACACACACACACACACAATTAAAGAACCAGAAACCATAACATACAAGCAAAAATTTACAAGAAAATATGTCCCCACAATTCAATATAAGGTAAAAGTTCTCAAAAATGCCATTGAGTTCATTTTGTGCTGATGGTCATGAGGCCTGCCATTAACTGTGTTTGAGATGTCCTGTGAGACTCCAGTTGATAGAGCCAATTTTTCTTTGTAAGCACTGGTAATTTGGAGCTAGCTTCTTGGTTATGGATATTTTATGTCTATTTCCTCCAGTCAGCACAGGGACCTTGTTGGCTTGTGCCTCTGAAGTACCTGTGCATGCTGCCACAGTTTCATGAATTCATATGTGCATCAGTCCTGTTCTGTCTGAGAGACACTGTTTCCTTGGAGCCATCTATCCCCTCTGGCTCTTATCTTTCTGTCTCCTCGTCCTCATAGGTCCCTGAATCCTGAGGGGAGGAGTTTACCATTTATGACTGAGTGTTCCAAAAATCTCTCGATCTGTGCACATTGTTCAGTATAAATGTGCTAGTCTTGATTCTGCCAGGCATTTTCCTTGCCTCAAGTGAACTACAAGTCCTTATTTTATGGAGGGTTGAGAATGACTCTTTGCTCAGTCCTCTCAGTTTACCAGTCCCACTTTCCTTTTCCTGTTGAGAATGTCCCCTGAAATGCACCTTCAAAGGCCAGTGTATCCATTACGTGTAAGTTTTGTACTGCCACATTTGCACAAGGTTAAATGTAGTGTCATAATAAAAGTAGAAAAGATAGAAACATTAATTGGTGCTGTTCCTTCTTTAGAGTACAATTTCTACCTGTTTAAATCCTCCTTGGAACCTTTCAATAGCTGCTTGATTTTTTCAGATATTAATTGCTGTTTTCTTCAGTATTATAAGGTCATCACCTTCAGCAGAATTCACTCTCGCTTGCACATGTAGTGATTGACTCTGATCTTCAATACTGATGAGCTAACTGACATTTCAAACTAACCTTAGTCTTGGTTTCTATTGACCTTCAGGGTCCCTCTGAGAAGCAATGAGTTGAGATTTCTTAGGTAGACTAACTGGAAACTAACTTCCACTTTTGCTATAGTGAGAAAGTATCAGGGGAAAGACACACTATCTTTGTGGGCTGAAGTTGCCATTCCAGGACTGTATCTTGATGGAGGTATTGTGAAAAAGGGTATTACTTGTATCAGAGATGGGATCATGACCTCTGAATAATGCCACTGTGACAAGAATATTACCAGTGTAGGGGAACTGGCAAATCCACTCCATTCTAAGTCAAGGTGACCTTAGAATTACCTGTCATAATTAAAATGCTTCCTGGTTGGAATCCTCAACAAATAGAGATGGAATTTGCAGAGTAAAGAACTCAGTCTAATTATTAAAGACATTCATCTCTGATATAGCTGTCTTGAGTGAGGCTATGACAGTGCCTGGCAAATACAGAAGTTGGATGCTCAAAGTCATCTATTGGATGGAACACAGGGCCCCCAAGCATGTGGAGGAGCTAGAGAAAGTACCCAAGGAGATGAAGGGGTCTTCAACCCTATAGGTGGAACAACAATATGAACTAACCAGTACCCTCAGAGCTCGTGTCTCTAGCTGCATATGTAGCAGAAAATGGCCTAGTTGTCCATCATTGGGAAGAGAGGCCCCTTGGTCTTGCAAACTTTATATACCCCAGTACAGGAGAATGTCAGGGCCAAGAAGTGGGAGTGGGTGGGTAGGGGAGCAGGGTGGGGGGAGAGGGTATAGGGAACTTTCGGGATAGCATTTGAAATGTAAATAAGAAAATATCTAATAAAAAAATAAAGACATTCATTTGTTTGTTTTTTCAAATTTTTCTTAGGAAACATTCCCAGCTAAGTTCAGATATTGGCATTGGAATAAGAAAACAAAGAGGTTATGGATCTTGCTATAGAAAATGTTTCAGACACAAAATATATGTATAAAATGGACATATACTGAAGAATGATGATGTATATACTGGAAGCCCCCACTATTGATCTATTGTACATCAAGTTGGGAATGTGTTCAGCTTTGAAGTATGTTATTAGAAATTAGAAAGTTTTTAAAGAGTAAGTAATGGTTGGGCTAGATATGGAAGGATATTGATTTTTGTTTTGAGAAATGATAAAGAAGTGGACAATAAAGGACATCTCCAGAGAATAGCAGTCCAGATAATTGGCATATACAGTATCACAGAGATAGAGCTGACCATAGCTGGACTCAGGAAGCATTTTGAAGAAAGGACCATGGGGCTGTCTCAGATGAGCTTCCATTGACAAGCTATGTAATATATCATTTTCTTGAGGACCCAAGAAAGTTACAGTCTTATTGGATTGAGTGGTAGATGCCAAGTACCAAGGCTGATTTTAAGGGTACTCAATGTGGTCTGCATGAGGAAAATACCAAATGGCACTAAAGGACAAATTTGGCCAGGTAAGAAATTATAAGAAACCTGACATATCCAAGGTTGCATGATGAAAGCATGCATGAGTGATGTTCAGGAAGTTTTCGCTATAGGCTCCCATGACAATTTGGATGACAAAGGTAAGACATACTCTTTGATTCATGGAACAGGGATTCCCAAATGTCTACTATAGAAAGATGACTCAAGAGTATTAAAATACAGTGAACACAGAAAGTCCAACCCCTGACAACTTGAGTGGCTGAGGCTAGGTTGTCCTGTTAGACCATTAAAACCTCATAGGAACAACTCAAGAAACAGACAGTGACAACAGCTATGTGAGTGTTGATCTGGAAGTACCTGTGGCTTGCAGAAGGATTAAAAACTACAAAATTGCTCTGAGTTCACAGGTCTGGAGTTTGAAAAGAGGCTCTCTGAGTTAATAGATTTGAGATGGGTCAGAGTATAGTGTCTTAGGCTTGCTATTGCTGTGAAGAGACACCATGACCACAGAAACTCTTATGAAGGAAAACATTTAATTGTAGCGAGCTTACAGTTCACAATTTTAGTCCATTATCATCATGGTGGGCAGCATGTCAGCACACATTTAGACATGGTTCTGGAGAGGTATCTGAGGGTTCTACATCTGGATTGGCAGGCAGCAAGAAGAGATGGTGAACACTAGGCTTAACTTGAGCTTCTGAGACCTCACAACCCACCCCCAGTGACACACCTCCTCCAGCAAGGCCATACCTACTCCAAAAGGGACATATCTTCAAACAGTACCACTCCTTATGGGCTAATGGGGACCATTTTGAACCAAACTGCCAAAGATAGATATAACCACAGATTAAGTGATCCATCATGTTACATTAGGCTTAGAAAAGATAAAAAGTAATGGAGAGTCTTTTGAAGGGAGGTCAGATAATATAGTCTCCACTCAAAGTAGCAGAGATGGTACTAGGCTCATGAACTAGGTGGCTAGGCTGTGTGGAACTCACAAAAACCATAAATGTGATAGTCTGAATAGGTATGTCCCCATACACTCAGGTGTTTGAATGTTTGGATCATAAGGAATGCAATATTAGGGGGTGAGGACTTGTTGGAAGAGGTGTGTTTACTATAAAGGTGCTTTGAGGATGCTCAAGCTACACCCAGTGTAGCACACAGTGTAGCATGCAGTCAGTCTCCTTCTCTGTCTACAGATCAAGATGTAGAACTCTCATCCTTCTCCAGCACCATGTCTGCCTGGAAGCTTCCATGCTTTCTGCCATGATGATAGTGGACTAAACCTCTGAAACTGTAAGCCAGCCCCAATTAAATGTATTTATTTGTAAGAATTGTGAAGGTCATGATATCTCTTCACAGCAATGGAAACCCTAAGACCTTCACGACATTTGCTTCTCTGAGTGGTACCACTAGTGAGGAGAACACCAGCTGTTCAAGTTATTGGCCCATAGATATCTCTATTATATCTTCAGCAAAGCACAGCACTTGGAGTTAATTAATCAGTAAAGGGAAGGCAGATATGAAGCAAGACATCTTCTACTTTGTTTATACATTTATGAAGATGAGAAAGGGATAGATGTGCCTCAGAACCTAAAGCTATAGGATGGAAGGTTAAAGGGTAGAAAGTAAAAAATACAATAGGGATCTTTAGTTTTCAAAATGGAGTGTGGCAGAAAGTAATGATTTTTAAAAAGCTCCAATGGGAGAAACACATGCACTCCTCCTATTTCTGAGACCAGGGCAAATTTCAAAGTAATCAAATATAAAAAAAAATCAAACTTTAAAATCATAAGCTATAAACTTTTCTCAGATTTCTGAAGACATAACAGTGTTTTGGGTACAGTTCATACTGATATTGTGCTCCAACCAGACACTAGTGATTGAGTTCCTGCTACAGAGGTTCTCAGAGCACTACAGTCTATGACTGTCCTGAAAAAAAATGTCTTTCTCTCCTGTAAACCATAAGGCTTATGGGAAATGTGATAATTCCTTTGGATCTGTATGCCACAAGGTCTAATTTCTAAGAAAAACGTCACCTTTCTCCAGGAATATATATGGCTCAGTCCTTGTGTGATCTATTTTTTTCTGAGCTGCTGCTGCTGTTCCTGGTTATGGCCTATGATCACCATGTAGCCATTTGCTTTCCTCTGCAGTGCAGCTCTAGAATCAACCCACACATATAGGAGACTTGCATATAAGCATGTGGTCCATCTGTGCTCTAAATTCTTCCATCAATGCTTGTCTGATGAGCTGGCTATCATTCTGTGACTCTAAGGACACCCACTTATAAGAGATTTGCCAGTTTTTACTGCTTTCCTGAAGACCCTCAATTGTAAACAACATCATGACTCTCATTGCCGATGACTTTTTCAGAGGCATCACTTTCTGCCGCCCTGTTGTCTTATGACTGTATCAGCAGCAGCATCTAGCACATATGTTCAGCTGAGGCGAAGCAGAAGTTCTCCTCCTGCTCATCCCACATCATTGTGATCTCTCTCTATTACTCATCCAAGTTCTGTGCCTGCTTCCAGCTGCCATCCAGAAAAAGTTATTTGCCTGAAGTTTTATAGCAGGCTCTAAGTCCCACTCTTAACCTTAAACATTCATGAACAAAAATGACAAACATGCTCTAAAGAGACTCTTATACCCTTCTCAGTGTTAAATGGAAATATGCAGGCCATTCTGACAGTTAAAGCCATTTCTCACCTGCATTACTAAGAGCATCTTCATGGCCATGTGGTTTGGCTATGGCCATTATAGAAAAGAACCTTCAAACATAGGACCTGCACATGGGCTTTTAGTTCTGTGTTCATTGTTTTGATCAATCCATGATTATCTATGTGCACCAAATAAAAGTTTAATCCACTTTAACAACACCCCAAGTCCTGACAGATGCCCTTCTTTCACAGAGAAAGTCATTTTGCCTTCCTAAAGGACACAAGAGAGCCTTTCTTCTCTGAGCTGAGTTCTTGCTTATTAGCTACTGCTATTTCCATTAAAAAATTCTTCAGAGAAAGGGCCACTGCCTGTATGTGTACAATACTATCTCAACATGAATATTGGTAAATAAACAGTCTGACTTCAGTGTTTTCTTCCTACTTTATATGTGGTAAAGTGCTGTACTTCAGTTGTCCATATGTTACCCCTAATTCTCCTTTTACTAGACAAATGTGACATGTCATTGAGTGCAGAGTCTCAAAGCAATAGAATGTGTGGTGTAGATGCTTTTTTTATCTTGAAGCAATTGGGAGACTGAGAGTATTTTTTTTCTTCTCTCATACATTACATCCCATCTTCAGTTTCCCTTTCCTTCACTCCTCCAGGTTCATCCCGCACATCCTCTCTCTGCGAAATGCATCCCTTATCCATTTCCTTTCAGAAAAAAACAGGACTCCTAGAGATACGAGTCGAACAAGGCATTACAAGTTACAATAAGTCTAAGCAAAACCCCTCATACCATGGTTGAATAAAGTAACCCAGTAGGAAGAAAAGGGTCCTAAGAGAAGACAAAATAGTCAGAGACATCCCCCTACTCCCACCATTAGGAGTACCACAAGAACACCAAGATATACAGCATAACATATATGCAAAGAACCTAGATCAGATCCATAAGGCTCTTTCAGTCTCTGTGAATCCTTATGAACCCTGCTTATCTGAGTCTCTGGGCTGTGTTCTCATGGGGTAATAAATCCCTCTGGCTACTACAATCCTTTCTCCTCGACTTCTGCAAAGCTCTCTGAGCTCCACGTAGTATTTGACTGTGGGTTTATGCATGTGTTTCCATAAGTTGCTGGTTGAAAACTCTCTGATTACAATTGGACTAAATACTGGTATATGAGTATAGCAGAATACCACTCGGAATTATTTCATTGACTCTCTTCCCTCCCCTCCCTTCCTCTCCCTTCCATCCCCTCCCCCTCTCTCTTTTGTGCCAGTTGTGTTTGCTTTATCCTAGGTTTCTAGGCTATTGAGCCTCTAGTTCCTGAAGATTCAGGAATAGGCTCTCTTTAGTGGATTGGCCTCAAATTGAACCAATCATTGTTTGGCCACTTCCACAGGTTCTGTGCCATCATTACCCCAACACATCTTGAAGGCAGGATATACTGTAGGATAAAAGTTTAGTGCCTGGATTGGTGTCTCAGTCCTACCACTGGAAGCCTTGCCTAGTTACAGAAGCTGCCTGGTTCAGGCTCTTTACTCCCATAACTAGGAGTCTTTGCTAGGATCACCCTTATCGACTCCACAGAGTATCCACTCCCCTATATTTCCATGTTGCCCCTCCCCAGCACCTCTCAATTCTAGTCATCCCTCACTGTACTCTCTTCCTCCATGCCCCCAGCCCAATCCCTCCTGTTTCCATCCCCACCTACCCCTATTCTACCTACAAAATCTACTTATTTTCACTTGCCAGGGAGATTCATGTGTTCCCTCTTTAAGCCTCTTTGTTACTTAGCCTCTCTGAGCCTGTGGATTGTAACATGGTTATCCTTTACTTAGCAGGCAATACTTAATAAGTAAGTATATAACATGTTTGTCTTTCTGGGTTACCTTACTTAGGATGACTTATTCTAGTTTCTTCCATCTGCTTGTCAATGCCATGATGTCATTATCCAATGCAATAATGTTCCATTGTGTAAATGTACCATATTTTGTATATCCATCTAGGGACATCTAGGTTGTTTCTAGTTTCTGGCTACTATGGATAAAGTCACTATGAACATAGTGTCCTTATGTTATGATGGGGGTGTTCTTGGGTATATGCTCAAGAGTAGTATAGCTGGGCTTGAGATAGACTGCTTTCCAATTTTCTCAGGAACCACGAAATGATTTCCATAGTGACTGTACAAGTTTGCCAACATGAGCTGTCACTTGTAGTATTGATCCAAGTTAGAGGAGTACAGACTTTTGAAGTATGACTTGATGATCTTTTGGATTTTCTCAGTGCCTTTTGCTATATCCCCCCCCCTTTCATTTTTGATTTTGTTAATTTGGATGTTCTCTCTCTGTCTTTGTCTTTTAGTTAGCAAGGATAAGAGTTTATCTATCTTGCTGATTTTCTCCAAGAACCAGCTCTTTGTTTCAGTGATTCTTTGATTCTTAGTATTGTTTTTTTGTTCCTATTTTGTTGATTTCAGTCCCATGTTTATTTCTTGCCCTCAGCTCCACTTCGGTGCTTGCTTCTCTTTGATCTAGAGCTTCTAGGTGTTCTGTTAAGTGTGAAAGTAATTCCTGGGGTGGGGTGGGTCCTATGCCTCACTTTGCTGCCAAATAACTGCAGGGCATTTCTACACTCAATCTAACTCATTCTAGCTCCCAAATAAAGAAACAGAAACAAGCACTAATAGTGGGACAAATTGTGATCTATTCTAATCCATCTAGGCCGCTACTACCTAGTCAAATTGTACTTTAGCTACATCTGAGTCTGCCTCATATATTACATCCCAATTGCAGTTTCCTTTCCTGCCACTCTTTCTAATTTCTGCCCCCACATCTCTTCACTCCACCAGATGAATTCATTGTTCATTTTCCTTTCAGAAAAGAGCATATGTACCCTCATGGCTGCTCTCTCAGTGTGATCTCATCTTGAATCCTCCTAATCTCACCACGTGGTTTCTCCACATCTTCCTTTCTTCATGGTACTCCTCTATCCTCTTGACTTCACTGGACTGGGATTTGAAGTCCCACCCTATTCTCTTCTGCCTGATTGGCTAATTGGTTGGCCAGCTCTTTATTAACCAATCAGAGGTGATGAAAACAATTTACATAACATAGAGACAACAGATGCTTGATCATGCCATCATCTAGACTGTAGCTAGATATCTGTGCCTAGAAATCAGCATCTGAATACACAGTGCACAAAACCATCCCTCAATAGCTAAGTTGCTAGTATAATATCTCTTTATGAAGGCATTTAGTGCTATGAACTTTTCTATAGCACTGTGTTCATTTTGTCCCATCATTTTGGGTATATTGTGCATTCATTTTATTGAATCTAGGAAGTATTTCATTTCTCTATTTCTGCCTTGAGTCAGTAGTCCTTCTGTTGAAAGGGAACAGCAGAATTTAAGCTCTTCTCTCCTTTTGCTTTGTTCCATGCTTGCCTGTCCTCATTGCATATGGACACAGCTACTCAATGAAACCTCTCTGGAAACACGTTACAGATAATCGTGGAAGTGTGTGTCAGCATTATTCTTGGAGATCAATCTAGTCCATGAGCATATAAATCATCACACCATGATTCATTGTCATGGTCTTGTTTTACCTTCTAATTTTCTCCATTCTACTTACCTCATTTGGTAATCATGGTTTTTTTGACATGGCATCTGTATTAGTCACTTGACTCTAAGTAACATACAGAAAAACACCACAGTGTATGAAATGGTCAAAGTATACATGATCACACCAACATGGATGCTTTGATAACCTCTTTATTTCTGAGTTCTTGTCACAGGAAAATAGAGGTCATGTCAGGTTAATATTACATACAACATGAAGCGTTAAATAATAGTAAACCTTGAAGGGTGGTCATGTCACACAAAACTCATCCAGGAAGGAGAATGATGAGGAAAAACTTTGATTCATGAATTAGCAAACCTTTGCAATGATATGGGGTCTGAGAAGAAGCCACTAGATCAATGTCTGATTCTGGTCTGACAATTATGAATGTTGGGATAAGAGACATTTTGATAGGGGTCAGATGCTCCCAGACACAGCCCCTAACACAGGTCCTCTGTGGGACTCTCCTTCCCTCAAGTTGTTTGATAAACCAAGCAACAGAAAAAACAATGAGATAAAAATATGAAAGATGAAAATGGTTAAATCAGGCTAAAAAAAATGTCCAGAACAAGAGTGTGTTGGGGGGTGCAGGAGGGTAGTCATGTTTCCTCATCTCCTTAACCATTTACTTGTGGCCAAAGACACAGATCAGGAAATTTGAAATAGGATCATGAAAAGGACTTCACTCAATATTTGACAAGATTTGGTTTGTTTAGTCATATAAATATCTTTTTAATTAGATATTTTCTTTATTTACATTTCAAATGTTATCCCCTTTCCTAGTTTCCTCTCCAAAAACCTCCTATCTCCTATCTCCTCCCCTGCTCCCCAACCCACCTACTCCCACTTTCTGGCCCTGGCATTCCCCTATACTGGGGCATAGAATCTTCCCAAGACCAAAGAAATATCTTAACATTTAATAGTACTGAACTTATAAGAAATATCTTAACATTTAATAGTACTGAACTTATAAGAAATATCTTAACATTTAATAGTACTGAACTTATAAGCATTTCTAAGTATGAAGCAGAAATGGGCAAAGCCATCTAAAACATTCAAAAGAGTAGAACTCTGTTATTATCTCGTAGGCAGTATGACATAGACACTACAAACTTTGGAGAATTAAGCCAGGCTATAACATCGCAGAACTTGGTTGACCTTTTTAGCTCATCATCCATTGCTTTTAGAGTTCATCTCCAAGCTCAAAGTTCTCAATAGGGAAATGAGTTTTTTAAAGGATGTTTTGAATTCCTTGTTTCTCAGGGTATAGATAAGGGGGTTCAGAGATGGGGTCACAGTGGTGTACAGAACAGCAATGAGTTTGTCCAGGAACCCAGCAGTTCCTAGGGCTGGACGGACATAAGTATATAGAACAGTGGAATAATAAAGTGTGACCACAACCAGGTGGGCAGAGCAGGTGGAGAAGGCACGCTTCTTGCCCTCAGCTGAGCGAATGCGCAGGATGCTGGCAATGATGAAGCCATAGGATGTCATTGTCAATAAAAAGTTAAGGCCTGTCAGGAACATGTCTGCAATGACTGTCATGATATCATTGATAAAGGTGGGACTGCAGGACAGTATCAACACAGAAGGGATCTCACAGAAGAAGTGTGTAATGAGATTGGGACCACAGAAAGACAGTGGCAACATCAGACAGGTGAGCACCAAGGAATTGAAAGCTCCAGTGAACCACACAAAGGTTGCAAGGGCCACACAGGCCCTGCCACTCATGAGGGTACCATAGTGCAATGGCCGGCAGATTGCAAGGTAGCGGTCATAGGCCATGGCAGAGAAAAGTAGAAGCTCAGAGCCCAGGACCCAGGAGAAGACAAACATCTGTGTGAGGCATCCCCCATAAGATATACTGTTCTCTGCCACCAGGCTCTGCAGGACTTTGGGCAAGACAGTCACAGTGCAGATCACATCCATCAGGGCAAGGTTGACTAGGAAGAAGTACATGGGAGTGTGTAGGTTGGGACTGCTGTGGATGGTGGCGATGATCAGGCCATTGCCAGCTATGGCTGCCACGAACAAGACAAAGAAGAGGCAGAAGAGAACATCCTGGACCCAGGGGTCATCAACAAACCTTTGCAGGATGAACATGGTCACAGCTGACTGGTTTACTGGAGCCATGGGAAGCACTGAATGAAGGATGAAACTTGCACCTTGGGCCTCTAGTACAAGTAGTGATCGTTATTGTGATGAATCAAAGTCACTTTAAAGCATAGGTAACAATCAATTATATGTAACCAGGAACCCATTCTGGTAAGAAAAAATTGGTTTAATTTTATTCTCATGGCTCACAGACTAAGGAAGATAGCTTTGACTAAGGTCAAAGATACACCCTATACAGATTCAGTTTGTGAACATGGGTGGACCCCGAATGAAGGATTCTGAGCAAATTGCTTCATAGACACTGCAGTTCATGGGAGAGATTGCCATGCTTGTGTGAGCCAACCAGGGCATAGTTATTGGAGACTGTCCCGTGGATCGTGGGGAAACATGAATAATCATGAATAGCTGAGAAAGGGGCAGTGAGAAGGGATTACCCTGGTGCTGGCTGCTGTCCTAGAGTGGGAAAATCACATACAGAGCATTAATAGAATGTCTCTCTGGAGGCAGAACCAAGTGTGGTCTGTATGCTAACATGGCTTCTCATCCAGATGACAGCAATGAACCCAGAACTTCCTGTCGTAGAATTGGATTCCATTAGCACATGAAGCTACAGGATAACAATCAAGACGTACGTACAACCTGTGAAGAAAATTTGGGTCTCTAGAGGGTCGCTGGGATGTCTCTCAACACTTTGAGCCATAGGAACTCAGCTGGTCTCAACCCCAAATCCTGCAAGGTTACTCAGAGAGCCACCTAAACAAACCAGACAGTCCTTTTAAGACTTCACATTGCCTGCTCCTGTCCAGGATGTATCTCAAATACACAAGCCTGCAAGTGTTGAGAAAGCAGCCTTGTGTTGCTAGGAGAGGGAACCGTGATCACCATGACTGAGCTCATCTAGACTGTGTACACTGGTCATTTTTCTCTTCCCACTACCAAACTCTGCCAATTGGGGGCCAGTAAAGGATAAATCCATGAGTGTGATTTATGAACCAGAAGCTAAGGCTAAGCTAATGGTGACAGGGACCAAGACCTGCCAATGGGGGGTGCCACTCAAAGAATACACAGTATGATCAGGCTGCTCTCATGTAGCTTTCAATGCAGCATGAAAAGACATTTACATATTCAGTTTCCTGAATAAAGCATTTACATATTTCTAGAAAAGCACATTCTAAAACAGAAAATAGTCCTGGACACACATTTACTGGAGCTCCCAAAACACTATGCACCGCCTCCATTACTCCACGCCACAGTGCTCCAGAGGGGGGTTCAGGGAGAGGGGTGTGGTTGACTATGCTGTGCGGGCTCTGTTTTCTGCCTTCCATCCAGCAAACCAAGCTCAATGTAATTAATAATGGTAGAGCTTGAGCTAGTAGGCCTCGGAACATTTTTCTGGGGTTGACCTTCATTCTTTGTTTCCAAATGGCCTCAGATCAGGCTTCACATGACCAGTATCTCCTCTGTTTCAGGAAGAGTTTTACTAGGCATTGGATAGTCTCTGGGATGTGCACATGGTGCCTGAGAATACCAAAAATTACAGACCCAGTGCTGGGTTTCACAGACAATATACAGGAAGCTGAGACAAACGAAAGCACCCTTATAAAAACAGGTCTAAAGTACTCCCTAGAAAATTAGGATTCTAAATAATACTTGTTAATTAATCAGATGCAATTTGATCTGAGCTTCTCTATTTTTTTCTACCCACTGAAGTCCACCCAACTCCATACATCCCTCTCCTTATGAGTCTTTGAGGCCAGCAACAATTGAGGATGCCCCTGGGTCTGGATTCACATATCTGAGAGATGAACCACTGTGTCAAACAGAATGAGAATGTGCCTCCCTGCCCCAAACTTACCTCCAATAATTGCCTATGCAGACGGGTCAGGAGCCGTTTGCTACCTGTTCTTTCTAGGCAGCCTGACAGGAGAAGAAGAGAATGAAGTTCAGGACAATTCCACATCCTGGGGAAAGGGACACGACCTGATTAGGCTGTCCCCACTAGGATGAAGGAGAACTGTCCATGGCAATGGGTGCTCCACAGAGGCTAAGGAGCTTGGTGAAGGAACTGCCGCTAATTATACCCACACAACCCCCACATCTGTTCTGTACTTTGTTTGAAATATTGAAACTTATTCCCGAATTACAACCAGCACATTTCTGCCACTCTTTGTGTAGCTGTGAGTGAGAAAGATGAAATCTGTATGGGAAGAAACTATCTCCATATGGGTATGAGACCTACCTGTATGTCCAAAAATGTGTGCCTGAGTGTCCAGCAAAGTACATACAAAGGAACCTAAGAAGAGAAGGGGAGGGGAGGGGAGGGGAGGGGAGGAGAGGAGAGGAGAGGAGAGAGAAGCAACTGTGATTGCATTATTACCCGTTACTCCCTACCTCCAGCCCTTTACCTCACTTCTCTCTGATAGATCTTGGAGCTATTGATCCTCCTTTGTGAATATCAGAAACATACACAGAAACACATCTTTGTTCTTTTGAAACCAGAGAGCCTGTAGTCCTAACAGCACCCCCCCCACACACACACACACACTGCCCCCAAGACTCTGTAAATGAATCTTCTGCTTGAACGGCTGACAGGAAAGAAGTGACATAGCCAACTTAAGCAGCAATACACATTAAGGGTTTTTGAAACTAAGGATCTTTTCCAGTGGAGTCCCCAGGACTTTGACATAGGGTTGGCGACTCCTGCCTAGAGATGCATCTGAACCCTACAAAGGAGGGGCAGCTAGGTCATGTCCTCACCACACCATTTGGGCTGCAGGGATGCCTTGGTCCTGGGGAGTGCAGAGGTGTCTGTTTGCTTCAGGTACTCCTGGCTTAAGTCTAGATAGCCTTGGCTGTTATGATGCAACACACGGCAGCCATGGCCCCATGGGAGACCTGCTCCAGGGCTTTGGCCAAGGTGGCCTTGCAACTATTTGTGGAGTGGAAAGTGAAGGTGGAGAGGGGCCTGCTCCCAAGGGCAGATGGGAAGGGCACTGCTCCTGCTTGCTGTGGCAGAAACTCAGATGCTTTCCCAGCTGGAGCTCACTTCTCACTCAAGTCACTGTTGAAAATACAGCAGGGGAGGGCGCAGAAGCAGGTGTTCACTGGCTAAAGTCCTCCAGAAAAGGATCTCAGATTTCTCCAACATCAGGGGCCATCACTGCCTGCATTTGAGGCTGTGATGACAGTTTGTGTGGGAAATGGACCCCCTACTCATTGTATTATAACCCTGACCTTAGCAGACAGGGTTAAGTCACACTGTGAGCTGGAGCAGGCAGGAGTTCTGTTCTCAGACCTCAGGTGCTCTGGGGTGTTGCGCACTCATCCAACTGTTGTTATGAAAAAGAAAAGGGTGCCAGCCATGTGCCCACAATGGACTCACTTCTGCAATGCATTATTTTCACTCTTGCTTCCCAGGACAAAGGTTTTGAAATGTGTCATGTGTTCAGATTCACTGGATACATAAACACAATGTACTTGGAAATGGTACCCAAGGTTTAGGAAAAGTCTTCTTTTTATTTAAAATTTAGAAGCTTTGTAAGTATTTTTACTTTAGTTTTTGTGGTCTATATTCCTTCACATTTATCACACACACACACACACACACACACACACACACACACACACTCACACCTTTTAGGACTGTGCTTCCCTTCTTATTTCATATGTTGTTCCTCCTGTTGGGTGTCACAAAATCATTATCATTGTTTTAAATCCTTGTGGATGGGGACAGTGTTTTGAGAGAATTCTAGACGTACAGAGGAGCTGAAAAAACTACTAGAAGGTTCTCCCACTGTTCATCCAGCTTCTGCCCAAGCCCTGTGTCAGCCACAGACACCTATAAATTCCCTCTACCTGGAACCCTTGGGGGGGCCACACCAGGCTGGAACTGAGGTAGGTGAATTTCACTCCTATTCCTGTCGCCCATTACAGACTCTCCATTCTCATCCCCAGCCCTGTATCAGCCAGGGTGAAGGAGCCTGTCCTCTATTTACACATCCAATCTTGGGGATCTGCCAAACCTCAGAGTGGACCCAGCTGGTCCTTCTATAGACCCTCTCATCCCCCTCCTCCTCATTTAACACATCCCCATTCATTTCTGTCAACTCCTAGTGCCCAGAAATGCTTTCTCCCCAGACCTTCAGTGGCCATGCCTGACAGGGACTCCAGTGGGTAAATCACACTATTCTTTCGGTTCATCATTTGATCTTCCCATTCTCACCCAAACCCAGGAACAACCGGCTTACAAGCCCTACTCCTTCCACTTCAGCTGCATATACTGGAGATGCCAAATCTTGGTTCAGACTCAGGGTCCCCTAATATTTTCATCTCTGTCTTTCCAGATAATTCTTTGGTTTTCAGTACTTGCAGGATCCCCCTCTTTCTACCATACCTCCAATTCCCTGTAGTCCTAGGTGTGAACAGGATCCACTTAGCTCAGAAGTTTCTCCCTCTCAGCCTTTTCCTCCTCAGCCACTTCTACCCCTCTCTGCCATCCAGTGGCCTGCACCAGCACTCTGCCAGTACACTTTCCTAATGTCCAGAGTGCACAGAAGTCAAGGAATGGAAGAGTCACCAAACTCAGACAAGACAGCAACCACTGGGATCACTTCAGCCATCCCATTCCAGATGCCTAGACACCAGCACAAAAACACAAATACTAAATGTCAAGATCGTGTGCCTCTACCAGAACCTGCCAGTTGTAGGGCTGTCCACCTCATTCAAGTTCTTGACCCTATAGCCCCTCCCTGCTGGTTAGCTTTTAGGTGTTACTGGCCTTCACTGCTTGTCGCCATTACAGCAGCCAAACCACCACATGATATTTCCACAGGCAGAAGACAGAGTCCTCACAGGCCCATGGGCAGTTGTTAGGTCCATGGCCACACTACCACATCTCATTGCTGGGTTGCCTTGGTACCCTGCTCTGTGAATGACTGGTGCTCCAGGGCAGTGAGGGGCAGATAGATGACCAGCAGTTTTCCATGAGCTAATTAGCCCCAGGTTTGAGGCTTATATGCTATAAACATCGTGATTTATTTTGGACTATCCTTAAACCAGTGTTTAAGATCCTTTGCATTATCCTAAAACCAGTGTTACAGACTTAAATTACTTATTAGTTTTATAACTCAGTTTCATCTCTTTATGGATAATTGAGTAGAAAGATAAAATGTAATTGAAGCTCTTATCTCACCTTAATTGCTCACATCTTGAGTGGTGCTGTAAGTGTTGTGTTTGTTGTTCTGTTAAGTGGGTGACATTTTAGAAGAGATTGAGAATGAGTATATTGACAGATTTCAAGGACTTTGGAGGATCTGGAACTTAAGGTGGCCAGTTGTTATTTGGTTTGTGGAGTTTGCATTATTTTAGCTCCTTTAGTTTTTGCAATGACTGATTCTGAATGGGTTACTTTGTGCACTGGTCTGTGATCGCAAGAGATGGTTCACCCTGGTGTTGCATCTTCTCCCTATGTAGGGAAGCCAATCTGCTGCCAAGGGTTCATGCCACAGAACATGGTGGAGCGCAAGTCCTGTACATTCATGCTGAACCTCACCTCCACAGTCTTCACACAATCTCTCCCCATGGGGAGATTTGAAAACTTCAGTGAAAAGTTGCTTCCATTCAGGGTCAACCTCAAGTGTTATCTACCACAATGACTGTGCACTTCCCAGGTGAAGCACGAGAGTGGCCCACTCTTTCTGTCCCCACATAGTGATGAACTAATCTGTCAGTGTTGGTTTTATTGATAAGATTATGTCACACCAAGATGATATAATGACAAAATGAAGTGAGTGAAGCCCATAGACTATGCCGAGGGACAGTTTGTTAACAAGAAATATATCCTCCTACAGGGATCAAGGGTACATGACTCTCAGCCAAGCTGTCTTTCGGGCCTCCTCGGGGTAGAAATCACCAAGTGGTCAGTGACCTAGAGCTGTGCAAATGACCTCAGGCATCTGCTTTCTCCATGCCTTATGGCTTGGGAAATGTGGCCCATTGAGACTCCTGTTTACCTCACTGTTGGTAATTGCTCTCTGAGGGCCACCTCCAAGCAATCTCAAAGTCCATCCCAGAGGTTAGTACCTACATTAAGGTCAAAAGCAAACAAATGAGACACAGGACTCTTTGTGGCCACAATGTACGAATTCTTCCCGACACGTAGACATCTTGGATTTAAATGGGCAGCCATAGACAGCTGCTTCTTCCATGTGAGTTGTTGCTTCCTCTATTCACTTCTTCCTTTTGGGCACCCATCTTCTCTCTCTCTCTCTCTCTCTCTCTCTCTCTCTCTCTCTCTCTCACACACACACACACACACACACACACACACACACACACACAGTCTCTACTTCTTCTTGCCTGCCTGCCTACCTGCTTTTCTTTCTTTCCTTGTTTTTGTCTTCTGTGATGATGGGATGATTATCACAAGAGATTTGGTTTTACTCTGATCTATTTTAGTGTATAAATGAAGTAAAAAAAAAACCTCTTACCAGAATTATCTTGCTTCATAGTTTTAGTTTGAAACTTTAAATGCATGGCTCTATAGATCTGTTCTGTGACCTATCTGACTGATTGATCAGTGTGAACAGAAATCTTGCCCTGTGGCTTGGCTCTGAGGCAGAGCTGGGTTTCTCAAGAAGCCTGATGGTTTTCTGTGAGTCTGGTACAGAGTTTAGCACTCAGAAACTCCTGTGACCTGAGGAGTTATAGGCAGACAGGTACTGGGCTGAGACACAATCAGAGGGTATTTGGGGATTCACTTGAGAAGTCTTATGTTCCTTATGATACCTTGGGTATCTAAAGAAAATACTGACAGATCATCCTTGGCTTTGCGGGCATAAGTATGGGTCCTGAAGTTCTGTTTAGTTTAGCTCTTCAGTGGGAGGGGATGGACTAATAAAAAGCCCAACCATGCTCTCAAGTTCACCCCATAGGAGAAAGGCCTTGATCTGTGCACTCACAGGCAAAGAGTATTTTCCTTGTTTAGCGCATACCCTTTGTGAGTTCTTTGTTTTCATGTAGCCAACATCCCACTCATGGAGTCTCCAGGATGGATCTGGGCATGCTCATCCCATCAGATAGTAGAAAGGGGCAGAGCTCTTTCTCTGCATGCTGATCAGTCCACATCCTTCTCTACCTGAGAGGCCCATACACTTGGAGAATCCTGGATGATCAGAGACATATGTGTATGAGGTGAGGGGAAGACAGACGTGAAGCTGGCAGTGTGATAGCCTAAAAATTTGGCTAGATTGAAGCTAGATCTATGGCATAGCATAGCCAGGCACCTTCTCTGGCAGGCCTCCACCAGTGCAATGTACCTGTTGTCCTCACTGAATTTATCATTCACAAGGGAGTGACTTAGGGTGGCAACGGAGAAATAGAAAGCAGGTGTGCACAAAAGAGGTGCTATGCTATAACTGCTCCACGTTCTAAACCACTCCAGATCCCAATCATGCTCTCTACCAAACTGTTTTCTGCCTGCCTCTGAGAAACCTTGCCTAACCCTTGATAAGTCTGGTCCTTTCTAGGTCCAAAAAGTCTATGCTGTGGAACAGACTGCCCCTTGGTATGCCTTAGTTGCCTGGCATACATGCTAAGAGGAGCTCCAGTTCTCAGGGTATCATAGGACATGATCAATGTTAAATCAAACAGAAGCTGTAGATGGATACTGCCCATCACAGGCAGGGGTTCCTTCTGTTCTGGGTCTACTGTGTACAAAGTGGAGAGTTCATGCTCATACTGTACTGTGTACAGAGAGTTCATGCTGTACTGTGTACAGAGTAGAGAGTTCATGCTCACACTGTTACACTGTGTTGATAGATGATGTTATCATTTCTACAGAAACAGAGCCATGAGAAGCACTCCTACTCACAGCTGGCTGAACCCGGTGTGAAATGATGACTGCCCCACACCCTGTGTCTTCTTGACCATCCCCAGCTGTGTCACAGTATCTCCCAGGACTCACTGTCAAATGGCAATAAACAACTACACAACTGTGGTGGAGTTTGTCCTGCAGGGACTCTCTGAGGACCCTGGGCTCCAGGCTCTCTTCTTGGCCTTTTTCTTGCTTCTTTACATCCTAGCTCTTGCAGGAAACACCCTCATCATCATAGCCTTTAGCCTCAACCCAAGCCTTCACACCCCCATGTATTTCTTCCTTGCAAACCTGGCCCTGTTGGACATCGTCTGTACATCCACTGTTGTTCCCAAGTTGCTGGAGGGTCTGATGGGTAAGAGCAGCCACATATCTTATGAGGGATGCATGACCCAAGTCTTCTTCCTGATCTGGTTTCTAGGCGTTGAGCTGCTGCTGCTCACTGCCATGGCCTATGACCGCTATGTGGCCATCTGCCGCCCACTGCACTACAACACGCTGATGAGCTGGCCCATCTGTGTCCTGCTTGTAGGTTTTGTGTGGGGGATTGGCATAGCCAACACATCTGTGCATACTGGCCTGATGGCCCAACTCAATTTCTGTGGCCCCAACCAAATTCGTCACTTCTTATGTGAAGTCCCAACACTGCTGCTTCTGTCTTGCAGCCCAACCAACCTCAACACCATCATGATTGTCATCGCAGATGTTTATTTTGGTGTAGTCAACTTTATGCTGACTATGATATCCTACAGCTTCATCATTGCAAGCATCCTGCGCATCCGTTCCACAGAGGGCAAGAAGCGTGCCTTCTCCACCTGCTCTGCCCACCTGGTGGTGGTCACCCTGTACTACTCCACTTCCATCTACACCTATTTGCATCCTGGCTCTGGATCCTCCTCTGAGAATAACAAGGTTATTACCTTATTGTACACAGTAGTCAGCCCTACCCTGAACCCCATCATTTATTCTCTGAGGAACAAGGATGTCAAAGTCGCCCTCAGAAAGTTATTTCCCTGTTTCCAATGAGGAGGCAGAAGGCACCAAATGTGACTTGATCGAGCTATTTTTGAACTATTTGGGATGTGTGACTGAGAATCTGATGTCCTGTCAGAGAACAGATAGGTAATTTGTATGGTAGATGTACATCTTCTGTGCTCTCCTTGGAGGAGCCACTGGCCATTTTCTTTTGGACATCCAGGTTTGAGGCAGGCTGTATGTTTATATCCTGGGTAGCTATCTCTTATGTAGAGCTTTTTGGTATCATGCATTGGAGAAAANGGATGTGTGACTGAGAATCTGATGTCCTGTCAGAGAACAGATAGGTAATTTGTATGGTAGATGTACATCTTCTGTGCTCTCCTTGGAGGAGCCACTGGCCATTTTCTTTTGGACATCCAGGTTTGAGGCAGGCTGTATGTTTATATCCTGGGTAGCTATCTCTTATGTAGAGCTTTTTGGTATCATGCATTGGAGAAAAATCACCCAGATACGGACATTGGACTAAGTCCTCTTAGTTTGGACTTGAGAACTGTGTCTGGTGGCACCATGGTCCTTACACCTCTGAGAGGAGAGAGAAGAAGCAATATGCTCTCATACTGGTAATGCCCATGAAGGTGTGGGTTGACTCATCTGTTCCTCTTGATCTGGCATACCTTGCCATCATAGTAAAGGATGCCAGACTTTTCTTGGTTTGGACAGAAGCTTCTGCAGACTGAGTAGGAGTTCAATCTCCCTCTGGCCTCTGAATGCTGTTGTCCACTGCATCCTCCTAGACTCTCCCCCCCCCCAAACCGTTTCCTCTATACTATAATAAATACTGTATTGTTTGATGCTGTTGTTTGCAACCTCCAAAGGTACAACTGCCCCTGTGATTCTTCACCTTTGAATCTATTGGTGTAGCTGCTTTTTGAAGACCTTGATTTCTTTGCTAATCACTTGTTCCAAGACACTTGTTAGAGTCTATATGGGTTTGACCAACTCCCTGCCATGTCATGATTATTTTCTCTCCTCAACGGCATACTCATGATCCTGGGAAGCCTCCGTGAATGGCTCAATATCCTCTTCTCAGTATACAAGCACACACATGCACAACCAAACTTGTCAATGTCATTGTACTCATGTTTATCATAGATCAGGCTACAGGATCCAGCCCTTTTTATTTTTTTTCTTTCAAGAAGGCTCTTAGAAAGTGTTTACTGTCTCTCAAATATGATCTGAAAAAATCAAAAAGAGTCACAAATAATATCATTTTAGCTATAGTCTTTAAAAATAGTGATATTTATTTATTAACATTCAATAAAAAGAAATAATAAAAAAGAAGTCAACAAAGGCTATCAGTCTTGGCAGCAAGCACTTTTATGCGCTGAACCATGGCATTGGTCATACACATTTGATCTTGAGATGTGTTTTCTACACTGTATCCAGGGTTTTAAGGTCCACTGTGCTTTGCCGAAAGAGTTCCAGCATAGTGAATTGGAGAGGATTTAGCCGGACAGCTGTGATTTTGTCTCTACTCTGCCGTTGAGTTCTTGCTCTATATCCATTTTCTAATTTATTTATTTGTGTGCCCTTCTATTTTACTCATTTCAAAACAACCTGCAATTATTAATTCACTCTTCCTTAAAAAGTTTCATATGCATATTAGAGACAATAATATGTATGTAGGTATTTCTGGCCTGAAGCTCTAAAGGAAAAAAGTTTCAGACATTGAAATGGGTGAGTCAGGGTATCATTTACTGAGTTTTAGCAAATACACACAGCTATATAATACAAGTCTCCTCAGAGTGGAGATGGTAGCCTTTAATGTCGGATGTTCTACCCAGGACTGTTCTACTTGTTGGGCCTGAGGTCATCAGTGCCTTTTCTGGTAGTCATTGCTGTCCTGATATTTCAGCTGCATGTCAGTTTTGTGTGTTATAGAACTTTGTACATATGACATCATGCAACACACATTCTGACATATGTGCTCTTTCATAGCACATTTGCTTTTTTATTTTTTAATATTATTTATATGTATGAATGTTTTGACTGGATGTTTGTATGTGTACCACAAGCATGCCTGGTGGCCTTGGAGGTCAGAAGAGGGTGTTGGATCCCCTGAAATAAAGTGGCAGATGGATCTATGTCAACATGTGGATGGGCAAATAGAGCCCAGGTCATCTGCAGAGCAGTAAGTGTTCTTAACTGATGAGCCATCTTTCCAGCCATACAATATTTAAAATGCACTCCCGTTCTCTTGTATAACTAGTGCTATGTTCTTTTCTATTTTGTTGAGCACTAGGTTCTATGGCTATAACACACTTTATTACTCAACTTCCATAACAATTATATAAATCCTCTTCCATTCTTTTCTTTCTCTGCAGTAAGTGACTGTGAATGGCTTCTCAGGGACTCAGGGTGAGTGGAGGCTGAGTTTTGTAACAAAGTTTTTACCAGGCTTTTACCCTTCATACTCTCAACAACAGTGAATGGGATTTCTACGGGCTTTTACTATCACCTACATTCATTGATAGAAAAGGACTCAGAATTGAAGCCCAATCATCCCTAACTCCTCAGCTCCTGAGATGCTCCCTGTTGCTCTAGGAGTGACACTGACATTGGGGTTGGTCTGCACTGTTGTTATTTACTGCAGAGATGCAGCCCTACAAACTACATCAACTACTGCTTCACACATTGTTCTGCCCCTGTGTTCCTTTCGCCCCTCTTGATTTCCTTTTTTTGATGTGTTACTCAGGAAGGTATTACTTAAATTCTAAATATTTAGGCATTTCCAAATTGGCCCTGTTGGTCTAGCTTCCATAGAGTCTGTTGCTCCTGGGGAACCCTGTTCCTTTCAGTTCTTGAGAAACTGAGGCATTCTCTGAGGAAGTGAAGCATTCAGGCTGTGTTCCCTAGAAGTCAGCAAAGCATATAAAGGGTCTACAGGATAATTATTCTGACACATTAATATTGCACACTCTGTATAGTTTGCAAACATTGTATCCTGGCAACTACAGTTGTAATCTTCCTGGGAAAATGCCATTATATTCTGCTTCTGATAGGGGTATCCAAAGTCTGATTGTTTGTAGTGAACTTGTCTCATCCTCAGTCTTGCTCAGACCCCTCCATCCTGGTCTAGTTTTCATTTCTCACTGACTACACACACACACACACACACACACACACACACACACACACACACACACACACACATTTCAAGGGTCCTCAAAAGACCCTGTGTCCTGTCATCATTGTGTTGGTGCTCATGAAGAATGGAGGTCTCAGTTTCTAGAGGCAGTTAGTCCATGCTGATGTCCTTCTTGTTCTGTTCATTACTGAGAGGACTGAGATACTCCACTGTAATAAGCCTTGTACTTATATCAGTTTCCCTTCCTGTGCCTAATAGTTCTGTTGCTAGAGGCAGAAGTGTTTTGGGTTCTTCAGTTACACTGACTGTTTTTAACTCCATGTTAACCCTTTGTTGATAAATAATTTACTTTATTCATGCTATTAACGTCTGCTCTGAGATTAAGACTGTCTGATATTAAAACACTTAGCTGGTTCAACTTTCACTCAACTGTTGGTATGATATATTTTTTTCATTATTTTATTTTCAGCCTAATTAAATTAATTTTTAAATTTATTTACATCACAAATATTGCTCCTCAAGTCCCCTGCTCCAAAATTCTTCACCTTATCTCTCCTCCTCTTCCCTCTGAGAGGATTCCCCTCCTGGGCATCCACTTTCTCTGGGGCATCAAGTCACTATAGGATTATGCAAATACTCTTTCATTGAGGCCCAACAGAGCAGTCACTTCTCTGCTACCTATCTGCCAGGGGCCTTGGACCAGCCCATGTATACTCTTTGGTTAGTGGTTTAGACTCTGTGAACTCCTAGTTGACACCTTTGGTCTTTCTATGGGGTTGCCATTTCCTTCAGTTCTTTCAATCCTTCCCTCAAGTCTTCCACAGGGGTCCTCAACCACAGTCCAATGCTTGGCTGTGCATCTGTCTCAGTCTGCTGCTGGTAGAGCCTCTCAGAGGACAGCCATGCTAGGCTGCAAGCACAACATACCATCAGTAATAGTGACAGGGTTTGGTCCCCACCCATGGGATGAATCCCAAGTTGGGCAGGACACTGGTCGGCCCTTCCTTCAATCTCTGCTCTATTTTTGTCCCTGCTTTTCTTTTAGACAGGAACAATTTGGATAACAAATTTTGACAGTGAGTTGGGGATTCTTTTCCTCTACTGGGGCTTTTCTAACTGCTGGAGGTGGACTCTTCAGGCCCCATTTCCCCAGTGTTGGGCATTTCAGAAAAGGTCACCACATTGAGTTCTGGGTACTTCTCACATCCCAGGTCTCTGGGACTTTCTAGAGATTCCTGGGCACCCCACCCTCAACAACTGCATATTTCCTTTTATTCTCCTGGCCCTCTTGGCTTCTTTTCTATCTTGCCCCATATGTGACCCTGCCCCCTTTTTCTTCCCCCTCCCCCTTCCCACTCTGTTCCCTCCCTCCCTCCCTGCCTCCCTCCCTCCCTCAGCTTCCCATGATTATTTTTTCTCCCTTCTAAGTGGGATTTAAGCATCCTCTCTTGGGCCTTTCAGTCTGTCATACTTCTTATAGTCTCTAGGTTGTATTCTAGGTGTTCTGTGTGTTTTAGCTAATATTCAATTATCAGTGAGCACTTACCATGCATGTTCCTTTGGGCCTGGCTTACTTTACTCAGGATGATATTTTCTAGTCCCATCTATTTGCCTAAAAAATTCATGATGTCCTTGTTTTTAATAGCTGAATAGTATTCCATTGTGTAGATGTACCACATTTTCTGTATCCATTCTTCAGTTGAAGAACATCTGAGTTGTTTTCAGCTTTTGGCTATTACAAATAAGGCTGCTGTGAACATACTGGAGTTTCTATCCTCTTAGAGGCTGCAATCCTCTCTCTATTCTCATAAGAGTTCCCAAGCTCCATTCACTGTTTGATTGTGGGTGTCTGCTTCTGTGTCAGTTAGTTGTTGGGATGGGCCTCTCAGAGGACAGCCATGCTAGAGTCCTGTCTGCAAGTATAACAGAGTGTCATCAATAGTAACAGGGATTGGTGCTTGAACATGGGATGGATTTCAAGTTGGGTTGGTTATTGGTTGTCCATTCACTTAATCTCTTTTCAAATCCCAATCTCTGTATTTCTTGTAGACAGTATAAATTTTGGGTCAAAAGGTTGTGGGTGGCATGGTGTCACAATTGCTCCATGGGGACTCCTACCTGGCCATAGGAGGCATCCTCCAGGCTCCATATACCCAATGCTGTGAGTGACAGCTAAAGAAACCCCCCATTGATTCCTTGGTGCCTCCCCTATCTGTGGTCTCTGTTTATTCAGGGAGAAGTACTCAACCTCCCACTCTGTTGGTTGTAGATTTCCAATCATTCTCATGGCAATCTTGACATCCTGCCTGCTTCTCTCTGCACCTGACCCTGAATCACACTCCCATTTCCTCTCAGTCCCTTCTCCCATCCAGTTCTTTCCCTTCATCTGCCTTCCAGAACTATCGCATTTGTCCTTCCAAGTGAGGTTCAAACATCCTTGCTTCTGCCCTTCTGCTTGTGCAGTCTTCTTGGGTCTGTGGAGAACAGCCTGGGCATCCTGTATTTGATGGCTAATAGCCTCTCATAAGTCAATACATACTGTGCATGTTCTATTGGAACTGGGTTATGTTACTGAAGATGTTATCAAGGTCGATTCATTTGACTTCAGAACTTATGATGTCTTTGTTTTTTATAGCCGAATAATATTCCATTGTGTAGATTTTCCACATTTTATTTATCCATTCTTCAGTTGAGAGACATCAGGATTGTTCCTAGTTTCTGGCTATTATGAATAAAACTGCTATGAACACAGTTAAGCAAGTGTCTTATGGGATGGTGAAGGATCTTTTGGGTATATGCCTAGGAGGGATAAGGCTGGGTCAGGAGGTAGAACTATTCCCAATTTTCTGAAAAAACACCAAATTGATTAACAAAATGTTTGTACAAATTTGCATTCCTACCATGTCCTAGTTAGAGTTTTACTGTTGTGAACAAACACCATGACCAAGGGCAACTCTTATAAATGACATTTAATTGGGGCTGACTTACATATTCAGATGTTCATTCCATAATTATCAAAACAGGAAGCATGACAGTATCCAGGCAGGCATGGTGCAGGTGTGCCCTGAGTTAATGGAAAAGCCAGAGGACCCCAAGAATTGCAAAGCCCTCTGCAACTTGCAAAAGAGTCTTTTATTTTCAAGTTCAAACTAGGTTCTCCCACTTATCACTCACTGCATGAATGCTGGCAAGTGACACTGAGTCCAGAAAACATTGGGTTTATATACAGTATAGAAATAGTATGAATATTTACAGAAAAGTGGGGTAGAGGGTGGAATAGTCCTGAAGAAGGAGAGGGTTAATGGGTGTCTATTCAAGGACTTTTTTTTTTTTAGTTTTTTCAAGACAGAGTTTCTCTGTGTAGCCCTGGATGTCCTGGAACTCAATTTGTAGACCAGGCTAGCCTCTAACTCAGAAATTCGCCTGCCTCTGCCTCCCAAGTGCTGGAATTAAAGGCATGCGTCACCATGCCCAGCCCTCAAGGACTAATTTTATGGCCTGTGTAATTTTATGTAACTGTGACCTGACCTCTGTTTACTTTCACTTTTTCATGGTCTCCCTTGAGCTTGTTATTTCTCTAAGGTCTCAAGGACAGGCACCTGGAGTGTTATCAGGAGGAGTGTTGTGTGTTGGTTTTTGGAGACACAGAGGCTGTGCCATGCTAATGCTAGGATAGGGGGAAGGTGTGCACAGCACAGAAACCAGCTGTCTGCATATCTTGCTTGCCATGGGAGGTGGGGGAAGGGAGGGATGGGAGCCTCTGGCAGAGAAAGCAGAGGCAAACTGTCTGTATAACACCTAAGTCTGTCTAGTGTAAGAAATTCAGGGGTTACAACACAGGAGGAGCTGAGTTCTAAATCTTCATCTGAATGCTGCTAGCAGAATACTGACTTCCAGGTAGCTAGGATGTGAGAGTTATAGCCCACAACTACAGTGACACTCCTACTCCAACAGGGCCACATATAAGAGAGTCAGTCCCTTGGCTGAGCATATGCAAACCATCACATACCAGCAATGGAGGAGTGTTCTCTTTGCTCCACATCCTGGCCAGCATGTGCTAATTCTTGAGTTTTTTTCTCTTAACTTTTAGGAGCCAACAAGTTAATAACGAACAGGAGATCTTCCTGAGATGGTCTGCTTTGAATTATAATAATCCACAACAGATTTGTTCCTATAGACAAGGCCCAAATAAAAACCATTTTAGGAAATATTACTGCTATGAATGTGCTTTTCCTGTTATTATTCAACATATATGACAACCACTAGGTGTCATCCCACCCTTTTGAGGAGATCTCTCCAGATCTACCAAGATGTACTATCTTGTAGTGATGCTATGTAGACAAATAGATGACTTCTCAATTCTTTATGAAGATCCTATAAGAAATCCTAAAATTATATCAGTAGTTATTAAGCTTTTTTATAGTGGGACAGCTATTAAGTCTCTTCTGATAGTCAAAACTGCAATGAGAACTCTGTCACTCTCCCATGTGCAACCAGTTAATTGCTTCTAGATAGTAACCAGACTTTCTACTACTCAGAGCACATTCCAAGAGGTTGTAAAACCATTAACCAAACTGTCATAAAAAGAGAACTAATGATTTATTGTAAGTTCTAGGATACAAGATATAATATTGACTGATTTATTTAAATAAAACTTCACTAATAACTTAACTATCTCAGGCTTGTTTTGATTTGCATTTCCCTGATGACTAAGGATGTTGAACCTTTTTTCAGGTGTTTCTCAGCCCTTCGGTATTCCTCAGTTGAGAATTCTTTGTTTAGCTCTGTACCCCATTTTTAATAGGGTTATTTTATTTTTTGGAGTCCATCTTCTTGAGTTCTTTATATATAATGGATACTAGTCTCTTATATGATTTAGGATTTGTAAAGATCCTTTCCCAATCTGTTGGTGGTCTTTTTGTCTTATGGACAGTGACTCTTGCCTTACAGAAGCTTTGCAATTTTATGAGGTCCCATTAATGACCAGTGATTGTTATTTCCTGTTATTTTTATATTAGTGGTGTGGTGTTAGTGTGTGTGTGTGTGTGTGTGTGTGTGTGTGTGTGTGTGTGCCTTCCTTGCTTTTGCTGGTATGCCAATACTTATTTCCTGTGTTTTTTTGGATGTAGTTATCCTCATTAGGTTGGAGTTTTCCTTCTAGTATTTTTCGAAGGGCTACATTTGTGGATACATTTTCAAGGGATACATTGTTTGAATTTGGATTTGTCTTGAAAGATCCTGTTTTCTCCATCTATGGTGACTGAGAGTTTTGCTGGGTATAGTAGTCTAAGTTGATATCTGTGGGTTTTTTAGAGGTTGAAAGATATGCGTCTAGGCATTTCTAGCTTTTAGATTCTCTTTTGAGAATTCAGGTGTAATTCTGATAGGTATGCCTTTGTATGTTACCTGACCTTTTCTCTTTTCTGCTTTTAATATTCTTTCATTGTTTGTAGATTTTTGTGCTTAAATTATCATGTGGTGCCATACCCACTCCAGTGGAGTCTGAGTGACAAGTCCAAAAGCTTGGCCGCAGTCCTGAGGCAAAAAGTTTCACAGAGACTGGTCTCCTGGGGTCTTTGGCATCCCATAATGTGGATGTGGTCCAGATATGTCCTTGGGATAGTCTGGTGAAGGGTTTTGTGTGCTTTCTTTCAGTATTGTTTTATTTAAGTGCCCCAAAGGAATGATTTGACAAATAGCTAAGTTAGATTGAACATTGCTTCCTGACCTTCACAAGTGTTCTAATATTTTTGGCAATCCTTGATCCAACCTTGGGCTTTGAATTTTGTAAGAATGTTACTTATTCAGACAAAATGCCTCCAGTGTTGAAAGAGGGATAGTAAAAGAAATCAGCCATTACAGTTTACTGGATTAGAGTAGAAATCTCAGTAGAAATTCTACAAAGTAAACTTGGCATTCTCATTACAGTTATATATGTCAGACTACATTACATATTAGAAGAAAGTTGGTGGGCTCCTCTGATAAATGGAGATTCCCTGCAGATATTTAAAATAACAACTAAATCACTCCCATATACAGGAGTTTACAATGGCTTAGGAAGAAGGTGGGTTGTGGTCTAAGAAGAAACTAGGGTAAATATTTAAGAATAACAGCTCAGTCACTCCCATATACAAGAATTTACAATGGCCTAGGGAAAACGTGGGTTATAAAATAGACTAGAATTGGAACTATGGCAAAGGTATAAAGCCCCTAACCCTGGATTCTAAGAATAAGTTGACCATAGGTAGGGCTGATTTTTATCCCAGTTGTAAACAATGATTTTTATCCCAGTTGTAAAACACTTCCTGGTTACTGCAAGCTTTTATGTATGCATTTCTGTGTTTTGTATAAAGAGTCGTTATGCATTGGATGACCTTAATGTATCACCTAACTTCCTTGTTTTCTTCTGTAATATAAGTCTGATGCTCGCTTTGAGAAATTACATTCAGATACAACTCTCCCTTATGTTCATGTCTGTTTGTCACTTGCCAACTTCTTGCCCACCTGAGTGCCAGGACCCTGATTTCTCCTGCGGGTTGAGGGAATGACTGGGTCCAGCTCACGGCAATGTGGCAGGACGATTTTCTTTTAGGGTCCACTCTAATTGGTATTCTATAAGCTTCTCATATGTATGTAGGCATCTCTTTCTACAGGTTGGGCAAGTTCTGTTCTATGTTTTTGGTGAAAATATTTTCTGGGTCTTGGAGTTGGAACCTTTCATGTTCTTCTATTTCTGTTGTTCATGGTATCTCAGATTTCCTGTATGTTCTGTGTCAGGAAATTTTTAGCTTTAAGATTTTCTTTGACTGATATATAAGTTCTTCTATTGTATTTTCTATGCCTNTTTCTACAGGTTGGGCAAGTTCTGTTCTATGTTTTTGGTGAAAATATTTTCTGGGTCTTGGAGTTGGAACCTTTCATGTTCTTCTATTTCTGTTGTTCATGGTATCTCAGATTTCCTGTATGTTCTGTGTCAGGAAATTTTTAGCTTTAAGATTTTCTTTGACTGATATATAAGTTCTTCTATTGTATTTTCTATGCCTGGGATTCTCTCTTCCATCTCCTGTATTCTGTTGGTGATACTTGTATCTGTTATTCCTGTTCTCTTCTCTAGGTTTTCTAGCTCCAGGATTCCCTTAGTTTGTGTTTTCTTTATTGCTTTTATTTCCACCTTCACATCTTCCACAGTTTTATTTATTTCCTTCAACTGTTTGGATGTATTTTCCTGCATATCATTAGGGGATTTATTTGTTTCCTCTTTAAAGACCTCTCTACCTGTTCGACTATATTTTCTTGTATTTCTTTATTATCTCGATATTTAAAATATATGTTTTAGTAGCCATTATATAGTCAGGTTATGCTTTATTCTGAAAACTGAAAACTATATTATAGTTAATTTAGGAATTCTGATTGTTTTTATTTAATATGGTTATTTCACCATTAAAGGTAATTTCTGTGTTTAGAAATGGAATTTTTCAGTATTGCTCCTTTTCTTGTTATCATTTGTCATAGTAAGATACCTTAGTTCTTTGTTCTTCTGTATATGACATGTAGTGTAATAACCTTTAAAAATTTCTTATTGTATTTTGTGAATTTCACATCATGCATCTCAGTTCAACTCATCTCCCCATCCCTTTGTATCTGCCCTCTGCTCTTGCAATACACATAAAGAAAATAAAAATAAGACAAAAAAATGTCCTCATGGAATCTGCACTTTGTCACAATGTGTCACACAGTTTACTATACCCTTTTGTCCAAACATCTTTATTTGCAAATGTTCATTGCAATTAGTCATTGTTCTCATTTGAGACCTCTGACTTCTGTTACACTATCAACACTGGATCTTCACTGGGACTCCTCTCAGATATCCTGTTGTTTACCTGTGTAATGGATCTGCAGAACCAACCCCCTACAGCAGTTTATAGATGTGGTAGATGTTGGGGTGGGCCAACTTAAAGCTCTGGATCTGGGTTTGAGTGGTAGCTGAATTGGGCTCTCCCACACCCACAATACCAGGCTCAGCTCTCCAGCACCATCCACCCTAGCTAACACAAGAAGGGGTGGTGCTGTTTCTCCTGATTTCATGTCCTCAGGGCCAGCTTTCCTGCCTGCTAGAGGTAACAAGAGGTCAGGGATTGGGAAGGCATCTTTCCCTTGCCCACAGCACTACACAGCAGACAGACAATATGAAGGTACAGCTCTTCCATATTCATATCCTCCAGGTCAGTTCACCTGTATGTCTACCAGCAGGGCCAGATTTACTGTGCTGCCAGGCAAGGTCCCAGGCAGCTGCCCAGATCAATAACTTCACCATGGCCTTTGGTATGGGTCATTGATATCAATTTAGGCCTCCTGCTGCTTCATGGACACAGATCAAGATAAGGACATCACCATGGCATCAGGTGGCAGGGAAGGCTGTGCACATCAGACTCTTCCTCACTATCCTCTCATCCCCAGCCTTTCCTCATAGTGCTCAAAACCATTCTGCTTCTCTTTCTCTCTCATACCTCCACCACACACATTGTAGTGGCTGCCAATGTGGATGGGCCACACGATGGGTGGGTCTCTGGGTATCTTCTTGCATCATAATAACCTCAAGACATACAGTTAATTGATTATGGTGTTGCTCAACTTAGTTTCTCCAACATTGAATTCTAACCAGGCCTGATCTTTTTAGCTTCTGAGACTAGAAAAGTTTGAGTGCATTAAGGATACTATGTCAGTACTCTGGACTGAATATATGCTACAGGTGACATGTTATAACAGGAGGGACTGTTACAGCATCATCTACTTAATCCAAATACTCAAGGAGCTGACAGACCAAAGAAAGATTCTGTCAAGACAAGCTTGGTGAATAAATGATTTTATGGACAGCTGCACTAATCAAAAGTCCCACCCCTAGTTAATTTTTGGTATCTGTACACTTTAGCATCGCTAAAATTTGTATAGACAGGAAAGACTGGTTACTGGATTCCCAGGAGAGCACCCTGTGACCTCTTCTAGGGGAGCATGCCAACAACCTGATTACTGTTACCACAGATCAAGCTCCATGTTCTATCACTCTGATCAGTTCATTGCCATTACTGGAGATGAAGCTCTCCTATGAGTCATTGAATCCACTGTGCTTCTGAGTGGCAATAAATGTATCAAGCTACACAAGAGGAGACAATATTGCTTTCTCTCATCTGTCATCTCCAACTACAGCAACTGTGATGTGATTCAGAGGCCAAGTAATGACCTTTATACCTCATTGGGTTAGGTGAGGATTTTATTCAAGAAGCAAAGTATACTCTAGATAATTAGAATATTCAAGAAGACTATATTGTGAGTTTTGGGGTATTAGTATTCTTCAGGTTCTAAAGTATATGAAAGGCTTAATGCCTTCTGGGCATACAGCAGTGGGATGTTCTCTCCACTAACTAAATAATTAAAAGGAAGGGGAGACATGTTACTGGAAATTGTAGGGAATTTGGGTATAGCCATTATATAAAAGCAAAAAAGTTAGGATCCCTTCTTTGGTTCTAAGTGTTATGGATGTGTTAATTTAAGAAATAAGTCGTGGAAGTGCAATGACAACTTATTAGAGATGAAGGGAAAAGCCTGGGGTTCAAGCGAGCTATGAATTGTACAGTCTCTCAGAGTAAAAGAATGGAGAAGAGAAGGCAGGACAAGGAAACATTCTGTATGAAATCAAACAAGTAAGCAAGGAAGCAAATAAGCAATCATGGAGGTCAGCCACATGTCTTGGGGAATTGATTTAGAAAAAAGAGAAAGCCTAATATGTTAGGGAATTTTTAAAAATCCAGGGTAAGCAATTTGTACATCTTGCAACTGTCTTGGAGGAAAGAGATGGAAAAAATAAGGGGAAAATCATGTTTGAAAATCACCTGAAGCAGGGTCTGTCACATGCATCAGATAGCCAGGGGTGGGGAGCAGAGTGTAATAGTGAGGAAGCAGGACAGTGCTAGGGAGCTCAAGGGCACACCTATGCTCTGTCCAGCATCTGAAAGGACATGGTCAGGACTTAGGAAAGCTGGCAGATCCAGCCAAGCCTCACGGCAGCTCCCATAGAATGAGCAAGTGGGAGGGGGATCCTAGAAAGGAAAAGGACATTATCTTGAGGCTAACCCACCTTTTTAAGGTCGACACCTCCACCTGCTCCACTTCCCCCTCCCCCATCCTCAGTCTGGTTCTTGACCTCTTGCCCACTTAAGGAAGGCAACAAAGGCATGATTCTACTTAGAGGTAGACTTCATTTTTACTGCAATTGGCTTTGTTTGGACTGTGAATTTGAAAGCATCTCCAGCCATTCCAGGACAGTGCATCCAGGGCACAGAGCTGAGGACAAGAGTCAGGGTAAATGTCTGATTCATCTCCTTACACTGATTAGGGCTAACTCTGAACACTTCATCTCATGTATTCGGCCTCATAAACACAACCATGTCATGAAAAAGCCAATGAGCAAATGCTTTCCTTTAACCAGACTGGAGAGCGATTGTTTACCCCACAGGTTTGTGCACTGGGGTCTTCGTATCAGCTGATGGGCATTTATGAAGTGGTTATATACTGAGAACATACCCTTGTCTCTACATGTAATTATGTCATATTGAGAGCTGAAGGCCTACTCTTTTTGTTTTGTTTTGTTTTGTTTTTTTGAGACAGGGTTTCTCTGTATAGCCCTGGTTGACCTGGAACTCACTTTGTAGACCAGGCTAGCCTCGAACTCAGAAATCTGCCTGTCTCTGCCTCCCAAGTGCTGGGATCAAAGGCATGTGCCACCACGCCTGGCTGAAGGCCTACTCTTGATCATAGATATAGGCAGGAGCTGAGCATTTGGAGGAATGGCTAGAGCTCTTGCACCACTAATGCAGCCTCTCGCACACTGTGCTGGCCTCCTGCTAGTCTGTAGAGTAGGGAGATGCCTAGTGAGGCAATCCCAGCAGTGTTCCCAGAGGTTGCTTTGGGACCTGGTTCATGGCTGTGACCAACAAATTGTGATTAACCACATGGATGACTGGACCACAGGCTGAAATCGTGTGCACTGGGGCACATGTCAGTGATTGTTGGTTGTGTGGAGAATGTGGAGTAGACAGAAGCAGGGAAGGGCTGGAGGAAGATGGTGGACTAGCACACCATTCCTCATTCCTTTAAGTAGCTCAGTGAGATGTGATTGGGCCTCTGGATCCAGGAAGGCAATTAAGGCATGAATCTGATTACTGAGGCAGGTGAGTTTATGTCAAGGTCCAGCCTCAGCCTGGAGAGGTGCCCTGTCCAGAGCCTAGGTGTCAGACAAGGCCTCTAGTTTGCCATGACCATAGAAGAACCAGCTAACCATGTTTCAACATAAAATGGTTTGTGTACCTGAAGGCCATAGCAGTCATGTGACCTTTCTGGGAAGAGAGCAGCTTCCTGGACCCTGACCAGCACTAGTCTAGCACTATTTGCTAAGGGCAGGTCACTTCAGGTCTGGGATGGAATGTTATTGTGCTTAGGTGAAGTTTGGTCTTGCTCACTGGTTGAGGTAAGTGGGCATGAAAGAGCAGAATTCTGGCAGCTGCACAGCCCAAGGACATTATCCACTTAGAGGAGATACAACTGCATGGTGACAGGTGACAGTCTGTGCCAAAGGACAGCAGACAGGGCTGGGGAAAGAGCTCTGACCTTGACTTCTCAAGTGTTTTTATCTGGATAAGGGGCTCTTTGAGACTAGAAGAAATTGTGGTTTGGGTAGTTAATTGGCTCAAGGCACAAACATCATCCCCCTTATCTGCTTGAGGGCTCCCTGTAACCTCTGCTGTCACCAGTGGTATTGGTAGACAGCAAGTCCCTAGGTAGCAGGACAGACAAGCTGCTCTTGGGTCACCAGTGTTTGTTGCCCGGGAAGAGGCTTGGTCATCTCCACAGCCAGTCCTGCTCAGAAAGCCAGTGTGGTTCTGCCTAATTGGTCTCTCAGGGCCTGGCTTCTCCCTGTGAGTCCTTGTCTTTTCTATAATAGATGGTGCAGGACTCCTGGTCCTCACACAGACATCTTAATGTCCCCTCTGTACTTAGAAATATCACCATTTGCTCTTTAGAAGTTTTAATCTGATTCTGTTTTCTAATGAATGCTGATGGTTAACTCTCTTTGTGTGTTTGTGTGTGTGTGTGTGTGTGTGTGTGTGTGTGTGTTTGCACATGCACACATGCACGTGTGATTTATCTGTCTCTCTGTCTCTGTGGTACTGAGAAAGAAGTTTCTGGAGAGTACACCTTGGAAGATTCTTGCCATAGACTTTACACGTGAGTTTTGTTTGACTGAATTTACATGTGTTACTTATTAATGACAGCATTTTAATAGATTTGGGTTATTGAACTTTACTGTGTGACCAGGTGTATTGGATCACTTAAGCTGGCAATTTCAAGAAAATTCTGTAAGCATCTGAAAAAAATCTAACAACTTGGACAAATCCTAGCATAATATCTTCTCGAAGCCTCCCAGTAGCTCCCTAATTTCTGAGTCTCTCCGCCCTTCTCTGTCTCTCTATGCATTTCTCTGTCTCTGTCTCTCTGTCTTTCTGTACTTTTCTCTAGCACTGTTTTCTATTTTTTGTCTAGCAGTCTTTGTTCCTCTGTGTCTTCCCAGTCTCTCTGTCTGTGTGTTTCTTTACTTCTATATCTGTCTATCACTGCCCTGTGGGTGGAGTGGGATGGGTGGGGCCCGTATCTATTTCTGTCTCTTCTTACTTTTGCCTCACCTGCCTTTCTGTCCCTGTGCTTCTGTCTCTGTCCTCCTATCTCTCTCTGTATTTCTATCCTCACCTCTTTTTCTTTTTTCCCTTGTATCCACTTCTTAGATCTCACATTGGAATATATAGCATCTCCTGTGTTAAGGAGCACCCTCTGTGGTGGATGGGGTCTACTATTTTCAGGGACACAACTTTGAAATATTCATTCACCTCTTAGACATTTTCTGAAGCATATAGGAGTGTTGAGGCCCAAGCCCAAAGCAGTAAATTATTTGTATGATGCTGGCTTTATACAGGTGCATGAAATAATAGAAATCTTTCATAAGCAAATAGAATCTAGTGAACTATTTGCAAACATAAACTTTGAGCTCCAGTACTTGTAAACTTAATCAATAGTTTATATAGTCTGTCTTTACCTTATCACTTGGAGGTTGGCTCATATGTAGCTTAGCATACTTGATTTAAGGCTTTCTAAATTCAGCTGCAGACTTTTAACTCTGACACAAATATATGGCTGCGTGGCTACAGGGGTGAGACAGGACTCAGTCTTGCCTGGTGCCCTACTTAAGTGCCCTACTTTAAAGCCTTCAATCCCCCAACTTCAATAACGCACACATGAAGGACTAGAGTTTGTATAGGTGAGTGCACCAGTCACCTGTGAAGACCATGGTTAATGCTGTTTTATATGGCCAGCTGAGGGACGTTTTGCCACCTTCCTCCTTTCTTCCATGTTCCCACCCACTGTCTGAGCTCTTCAATAGAAGGTAATCACAACTATCCCTGTTACCAGGACACACAGACTTTCACTCCATGGACTATTCCTGTTCTTGCTCCATACTCACTGAGTTCTGGGGAAAGAAACCTCCCAGTGAAGAAAGATCCTGCATCTCTAAGGTTTATGAGTGGCTACACCAGTCTCCTAGAAGTCCTGTATCTAGAATGATGTCTACAGCATTGGCTGGCAAAGAGTTCTATTCTTACTCCATGCAATACAGAGGTTTGGGCTCTAGGTGAGTCTCACCACATCTGGGTTGGGTAGTTAGCACAAACTGGAACTGGAGCATGTATTTCGCCTTCAGATCCTATCAGAGCTGTTACAAGAAACCCACTGCCCCTGGATCCTGAGGTCTCCACAGCTCTGTGATGAATGGGACACTGGTCACTGAGTTCCTCATCCTGGGATTCTCAGAAATGCCTCACCTTCGGATACCACTTTTCCTCAGCTTCCTATGCCTATACATGGCTGCAGTCTCAGGAAACCTGCTCATTATGGTGACAATCAGTACCAGCCCAACCCTGCATACCCCCATGTACTTCTTCCTCGTCAACTTGGCTGTGGTGGACATCCTTTGCACCTCCACCATCCTACCCAAGCTACTGGACATCATGGTGGGGGGAAGGACCATTTCTTATGGGGGCTGCATGGCCCAGCTCTTCTTCTTCACATGGTCACTGGGGGCAGAGCTTCTGCTCTTCTCAGCTATGGCCTATGACCGCTTCGTGGCCATCTGCTGCCCTCTGCATTACAGTACCTGGATGGGCCCCAGGGTTTGTGCATTTCTGGCTGGCATTGTCTGGACCATCAGCCTGACTAACACCAGCATAAACTCAAGCCTGGTGCTGCGTCTACCATTCTGCAGCTCCAATATGATAGAGCACTTCTTCTGTGAGATTCCTCCACTGTTGAAGCTCTCCTGTGCTCCAACACAATTGAATGAGGCCATGGCCTTTGCTGCAGATGTCTTCCTGGCTGTAGGGAACTTCTCTGTGATCATCCTCTCCTATGGCTTTATTGTGGCCAGCATCCTGAAGATACGCTCAGCTGAGGGCAAGCAACGGGCCTTCTCCACTTGCTCTGCACATCTCATCGTCGTCACCATGTACTACTCCACTGTCATCTATACCTACATTCGCCCTGCATCCAGCTACTCACTGAACAAGGACAAGGTGGTGTCCATCATCTACACCTCGGTGGCACCCACCTTGAACCCCCTCATCTACACTCTGAGGAACAAGGATGTCAAAGTTGCACTCCGGAGACTTCTCTCCTGCTGCTGAGCCTGTGCCAGCACCACTGCCTTCAGCCCTGCTGGACTGGGGGAATCACAGGTTTGGTAGAGGTCTCTGTTCCTTTTTCTGAGGACACACCCAGTTCAACCATCAGGGACAACTGTTGGACTGCTGCACTTCACAGAGAAGCCCTGGGACCATGTGGCTGTTAAGCAAACCCCCAGGAAACATCAAATGTGGTTGTGGCATGTTTCTAGCCCCGTCTGGTTGTAGCAGTCATAGGAGCCAGGAGCTCTGTCTGGATAGACACTGCTTTATGCCCATATTGTCATTTTATCCACAAAGGCTACTCAGTCTTGGTTGTGGCTGGCATGTAGGTAGGAGACCTGGGGATGTAAAGAGGTCTGGAGGTTTTAGGACAATTGTTCTGCCTTGTAAGTAGAATATCTTTAAAAATAAGAAGAAGAAAGATCCCTTCCCCTTTTTAGTACTTTGAAAGAGATTTCTGGTGCAGGCTCTTGCCGTGTTGTGAGCATGTGTGATGAAATAAGGCCTCCCTTTGCCTTCCATGCTGTCCACTCAGAATGAACAATGGCAGTCAGCAACTTCCCTGGCATAACTGGCTCTCACCCAGCAGAGTGTCAGCAGAAGTTTGCTAGATGCCTGAGAGTTCTTAGTGCCAGGGCCTTGTAATTCCCACCATGAAGTAATGCAGCAGGGCTGCTGCTTGCGTGGGACCTTGTTGTTTCCAAGGATGTGGCCAGAGAGGAACTGTGACAGAGAACGCAGCTGCTGTGTCTCAGGAGCTGTTTACTTCCTCAGAAGCCTGTGCCCCATCCAAATCCTCACTTCTAGGCTGGGCTCTCTCAGGTCCATATGCTAAACTCTGGTGGCCTGTTGACCTCTCTTCCTCTTCCTGGTTGACCCCTGTTCCTTTCAATGTTGTTGGGGTTTTTTATTCCTCTTTCAATAATAATTTTATTAGTTAGTTACTTTTTGTATTTTTTTTTGAGATTTTGTTTTAAATTTCATGTCAGTGTGTAATATTTCTATCAATCTGCCTCATCCCTTCAGCCCTTTCTATGCCATCTTCAACTTCATGGCATTCTTTTCCTTATTCTTATCATCAATCTATAGGTGTGAATAAATACAGGAATACAACTTGTTGTGCATTAATGTTTCTGATATTTATATGCATTTAGAGCTGACCACTTAGCATTGGACAACCATTCAGGGGGCTAGTCTATGGGGAAGACTGATTCTCCCTCTCAGCAGTCATTAATTGCCTGTCACTCCTCACATTCCCACCATTCATGTTAGTGTGTCAACTGGAGTTGCCATTGTTCGGGTTTTGTTTAAATAACCTTATTCTTGGGGGGTTGTAGGTACAACTTCCCTGTCATATATAGAAGACACAATGTTACAGCAGGCATCTTCATCCTCTGGGTCATAATTTTTTCATTCCTTCTTCCCTGATGTTCCTCGGGATGTAGGTGTGGCGTTGGGTTAGAGCAGCATCCATTATGACTGAGCACCTCACAGCCAAGTGGTCTCTGTATTTTGATCAGTTGTGGCTTTGGTAATAGTCTCTCCCTCTCTCTCTTTCTCTCTCTCTCTCTCTCTCTCTCTCTCTCTCTCTCTCTCCAACAAGCGCTTCTTTGATATGGGGCAAGAGCTACACTTCTCTGTGGGCATAAAAATAAGTATGAAAAATAAAGACAGAATTTATATTAGTTTGGGGAAAACAGCAGTAATAGGTTCTATCCTAGTGTCTGTGACATTTCCATCACAGGTGGTTGGCTAGGTTTACACTACCAAGCATGAACTATGCACTAATGAGGGTGCCTTATGTCCAATTGCACAGCTGTTCTATATGGCTGAGATATAAGTGCTACTGTTATACCTTTAGGACTAACTTGTCATGCTTCTCCTTGTTTTGGTTCACAGGTATCACAGTGTGGGGAGGCTCCCCATAGGTACTAACCCACCCTGGTACATCAAGTTTCAGCAGGACTAAGTTCATTTTCTCCCACTGAGGCCAGACAAGGCAGCTCAGTTATGGGAAAGGAATCCAAAGGCAGGCGACAGAGTCAAAGACAGCCCCCGCCTCTGCTCAACTTGTTAGGGAACCCACATGAATAAGAGACTGCACATCTAGTACATCTTTGTCCATCCCATGCATGCTCTTTGATTGGTGATTTGATTTCTGTGAGCCCCCGTGGGCCCAGGTTAGTTTACTCTGTAGGTTTTCTTGTGGTGTTTTTAATCTCTCTGGTTCCCTTAATCCTTCACCCTACTCTTCCACAAGACTCCCTGAGCTCTGCTATTGTTCATTTGGCTGTGGGTCTCTGCATCTGTTTCCATCAGCTACTGGATGAAGCCTCTCAGAAGACAGTTATGCTGGGTTACTGGCTGCAAGCATAGCAGAGTATCATTAATGGTGTTAAGAATTGGCTCTCTCTCACTCATAAGGTGGGTCTCAAGTTGGGCCAATCATTTGTTGGTCATTCCCTAGATCTCTGCTCCATCTTTATCCCTGCACTTTTGGGTCAGAGGTTTTATAGGTAGATTTGTGTTCCCTCCCTTCACTGGAATTCTCACCTAGCTAAAGGGGGTGATCCATTCAGGTTCCATAGACGCTGGGGTCACCCCCATAGACTCCCAGAAGCTTCCCCTGTTCCAGAGATGACTTACCATTGATTTCTTATCTCTCTTCCCCCACCCATCTACTCATGTTCTCCTCCCTGTTCCTCTCTCACCCAGTTCCTTCCCTCCAATTATTTCAGATATCTATTTTATTTGCCCTTCTGAGTGATATCCAAGCATCTTCCTTTGGACCATCCTTGTTATGTAGCATCTTTCAGTCTATAGATATTGTAGCCTGGTCATTGTGTACTTCAGGCTAATATCCACTTGTAGGTGAGTACATGAAAAATGGAAATAGTTCTACCTCAAGACCCAGCTATATTATTCTTGGGAGTATACTCAAAAGACACTCCACCATATCCCAAAGATACTTGATCAATTATGTTCATAGCAGCTTTATTCATAATAGCTAAAAAGTAGAAACAACCTAGATGTCCCTCAATTGAAAACTGGACAAAGAAAACTTGGTCCGATTACACGATGGACTTTTACTTAGCTATTAAAAACAAAGAAATCATGAATTTTACAAACAAATGGATGGAACTAAAAATATATCAACCTGAGTGAGATAACTCAGACCCAAAAAGACACACATGGTATGAACTCACTATAAGAGTTTAGACTTCTTACAGAAACTTTCCAATTTTATGAGGTCCCATTTGTCAATTGTTGATCTTAGATCATAAACCACTGGTATTCTGTTCAGGAAAATTTCCCCTTCCCCAAGTTTTCTTCTATTAGTTTCAGGGTATTTCTTTTTATGTGGTGGTCCTTGACCCACTTGCACTTGAGCTATGTACAAGGAAATAAGAATAGATCCATTTGATTTTCTCTCCAATGACTCTCTAAGGTGGATTCACGCAGGAGAGCACAGGCCACAAAATTGGTGGAGCAGCTGGGACAGAGTCCTATGTCCTACATCTGTACCCAGGAGGTGGGGCTGTTCCACAGCCCTCTGTGCAACTTAACTGCCAGGGGAGAGCTTGCCTCCAGGGAGTGCTGACACAGGCTTAAAGACTCACAAGAGGAACAACCTCCAGCCAGTGACAGCAAGAACAACTAACAGCAGAGATTACTAGATGGTAAAAGGCAAACACAAGAATCTTACCAACAGAAACCAAGACTACTTGGCATCATCAGAACCCAGTACTCCCACCAAAGCAAGTCCTGGATACCCCAACACAACAGAAAGGCAAGATTCAGATTTAAAATCATATCTCATGATGTAGGTAGAGGATCTTAAGACCGACATAAATAAACCTCTTAAAGAAGTACAGGAAAGACAGCTGAACAGGTAGAAGCCCTAAAGGAGGAAACATAAAAATCCTTAAAGAATTACAGGAAAACACCACCAAACAGGTGAAGGAATTGAACAAAATCATCCAGGATCTAAAAAGAAAAATAGAAACAACAAAGAAAGCACAAAGGGAGACAACTCTGGAGATAGAAAACCTAGGAAAGAAATCAGGAGTCATAGATGCAAGCATTACCAACAGAATACAAGAGATAGAAGAGAGAATCACAGGTGCAGAAGATTCCATAGAAAACATGGACACAACAATCAAAGAAAATGCAAAATGAAAAAACATCCTAAGCCAAAATATCCAGGAAATCCAGGACACAATGAGAAGATAAAACCTAAGGATAGATTTGTCTCCCTGATCCCTCTGAAACTACTGTGCACAGATCCACTTGTGGACTGCAGAGGGTGAGTGAGCAGACTGCAGAAGCAACACAACTTCTGGGACAGGCAGAAGCCACACAGCTTCTGGGACAGACCCCTGTTTAAGGCCATCCGAGCACCTTTCCCACCAGAGTAGAGGTGGCCACCCGGGAGGTCTCGGATCCCCCAGAGCAGGTGAGGGAGCCATCTTGTCTCCCGGTCCCTCTGAGACCAGCCTTCACAGGAGAGTGTGAAGTGACAGAACTTCTGGGAAAGGCAGAAGCGACACAGTTTCTGGGACAGGCCTTGTTTTGGACTGCAGACATCTGGGCACCTTCCCTGCCAGAGGAGAGGTGACCATCTGGGAGGGCTCTGATCTCCAGAGCAGGTCAGAGAACCATCTTGTGTCTTGGGTCCCTCAGAGACCAGACTGTGCAGGTGAGCACATAGACTGCAGAGGCAACCCATCTTCTGGGACAGGCCCTGTTTTGGGCCTTCATCTTCAGCCAGGAGGCAGGTCTGAATTCCAGACCTCTGTGCACCTTCCTTTAAGAGGAGAGCTTGCCTGAAGCAAGTTCTATGACCACTGAGACTCAGAAGAGAGCTGGACTCCCTGTACAGCTGACAGAGGCTAACAGAATCACAGGAGGAACAGGCTCCAGCCAGAGAAAACTATAACAACTAACACCAGAGATTACCAAATGGCAAAAGGAAAATGTAAGAATCTTACCAACAGAAACCAAGACCGCTCAGCATCATCAGAACCATCGTCAGAACTCAGCATTCCCACCTCAGCCAGTCCTGGATACCCAAACACACCCAAAAGGCAGGACTCAGATTTAAAATCATATATCATGGTGCTGGTAGAGGACATTAAGAAGGACATTAAGAAGGACATTAATAACTCACTTAAAGAAATACAGGTGAACGCTGCTAAAGAGGTAAAAGTCCTTAAAGAAAAAACACAAAAGTCCCTTAAAGAACTACATAGAAACACATTAAAACAGTAATGAAATTGAACAAAACCACCCAGGACCTAAAAAGGGAAGTAGAAACAATAAAGAATACCCAAGGTGAGACAACTTTGGTGATAGAAACCCTAGGAAAGAAATCAGGAACCATAGATGTAAACATCAGCAACAGAATACAAGAGATGGAAGAGAGAATCTCAGGTGCAGAAGTCCATAGAGAACATGGGCACAACAATCAAAGAAAATGCAAAATGCAAAAAGATCCTAACTCAAACATCCAGGAAATCCAGGACACAATGAGAGGACCAAACCTACAAATAATAGGAGTAGACAAGAAGAAAGATTTTCAGCTTAAAGGGCCAGCAAATATCTTCAACAAAATAATAGAAGAAAACTTCCCAAACCTAAAGAAAGAGATGCCCATGAAGATACAAGAAGCCTACAGAACTCCAAATAGAATGTACCAGAAAAAAATTCCTCCCGACACATAATAATCAGAACAACAAATGCACTAAATAAAAATAGAATATTAAAAGCAGTAAGGGAAAAAGGTCAAGTAACATATAAAGGCAGGCCTATTAGAATTACACCAGATTTCTCACCAGAGACTATGAAAGCCAGAAGATCCTGGACAGATGTTATACAGATCCTAAGAGAACACAAATGCCAGCCCAGGCTACTATACATATATAGCAAAACTCTCAATTAACATAGATGGAGAAATCAAAGTATTCCATGATGAAACCAAATTCACACAATATCTTTCCATGAATCCAGTACTTCAAAGGATAATAAAGAGAAACCACCAACACAAGGACAGAAACTACACCATAGAAAAAATAAAAAAGTAATCCTTCAACAATCCTAAAAGAGGATAGCCCCAAGAACAGAATCCCAACTTTAACAACAAAAATAACAGGAAGCAACAATTACTTTTCTTTAATTTCTCTTAACATCAATGGACTCAATTCCTCAATAAAAAGTAATAGACTAATAGACTGGCTACACAAACAGGACACAACATTTTGCTGTTTACAGGAAACCCACCTCAGGGAAAAAGACAGACACTACCTCAGAGTAAAGGCTGGAATACAATTTTCCAAGCAAATGGTCCAAAGAAAGAAGCTGGAATAACCATTCTTTTAAATTTTTTTATTAGATATTTTCTAATTTTTCTTAGATATTTTCTTCATTTACATTTCAAATATTATCCCGAAAGTCCCCTAAACCCTCCCCCACCCCCCACCCTGCTCCCCTACCCACCCACTCCCACATCTTGGCCCTGTCGTTCCCCTGTACTGGGGCATATAAAGTTTGCATGATCAAGGGGATATTTTCTTCATTTACATTTCAAATGCTATCCCAAAAGTCCCCTAGAATGGAGTAACCATTCTAATATCAAATAAAATTGACTTTCAACCCAAAGTTATTTAAAAAGACAAGGAGGAGCACTTCATACTAATCAAAGGTAAAAATATTCCAAGATGATATCTCAATTCTGAATATCTGTGCTCCAAATGCAAGAGCACCCAAATTCATTAAAGAAACTTTAGTAAGCTCAAAGCACACATTGGAACTCACACAATAATAGTGGAAGACTTCAACACCCCACTCTCATCAATGGACAGATCCTAGAAACAGAAAGTAAACAGAAACACATGGACAATAACAGAAGTTATGCAACGAATAGATTTAATAGATATCAACAAAACATTTTATCCTAAAACAAAAGGATATACCTCTTAGCACCTCATGGCACCTTCTCCAAAATTGACCATATAATCATAATAGGCCTCAACAGACACAAAAATACTGAAATTATCCCATGCATCCCATCAGATCACCATGGATTAAGGCTGATCTTCAATAACAGCATAAATAATAGAAAGTCAGCATTCACATGGAAACTGAACAACACCCTATTCAATGATACCTTGGACAAGGAAGAAATAAAGAAATTAAAGACATTTTAGAGTTTAATGAAAATGAAGACACAACATACCCAAACTTATGGGACACAATAAAAGCAGTACTGAAAGGAAAACTTATAGTCCTGAGTACCTCCAAAAAGAAACTAGAGAGAGAATACACTTGCAGCCTGACAGCACACCTAGAAGCTCTAGAACAAAAGGAAGCAAATTCACTCAAGAGGAGTAGACGACAGGAAATAATCAAACTCAGGGCAGAAATCAACCAAGTAGAAAAAAAAAGAACTGTTCAAAGAATCAACCAAATCAGGAGCTGGCTCTTTGAGAAAATCAACAAGATAGATAAATCCATAGCCAGACTCACTAGAGGGCACAGGGACAGTATCTTAATTAACAAAATCAGAAATGAAAAAGGAGACACAACAACGGAACCTGAGGAAATCCAAAACATCATCAGATCCTATTACAAGAGGCTATACTCAACAAAATTGGAAAACCTGGATGAAATGGACAACTTCCTAGACAGATACTAGGTACCAAAGTTAAGCCAGGATCAGATTAATGATTTAAACAGTCCCATTTCCGCTAAAGAAATAGAAGTAGTCATCAATAGTCTCCCAACCAAAAAAAGCCCAGGATCCGATAGGTTTAGTGCAGAGTTCTATCATACATTCAAAAAAGACCTAATTCTCATCCTCCTCAAACTATTGCACAAAATAGAAACAGAATGTACTCTTCCCAATTCATTCTATGAAGCCACAATTACTCTAATACCTAAACCACACAAAGACCCAACAAAGAAAGAGAACTTCAGACCAATTTCCCTCATAAATATCAATGCAAAAATACTCAATAAAATCCTCGCAAACTGAATCCAAGAACAAATCAAAAAGATCATCCATCATGACCAAGTAGGAATCATCACAGGGATCCATCAACGTAATCCACTATATAAACAAACTCAAAGACAAAAAACCACATGATCATCTCGTTAGATGCTGAGAAAGCATTTGACAAAATCCAACACCCTTTCATGAAAAAAGTCATGGAAAGATCAGGAATTCAAGGCCCATACATAAACATAATTAAAGCAATCTACAGCAAACCAGTAGCCAACATCAAACTAAATGGAGAGAAACTCAAAGCAATTCCACTAAAACCAGGGACTAGACAAGGCTGCCCATTTTCTCCCTACCTATTCAATATAGTACTTAAAGTCCTAGCCAGAGCAATTCGACAACAAAAGGAGATCAAGGGGATACAAATTGGAAAGAAATAAGTCAAAATATCACTATTTGCACATGATATGTTAGTCTATATAAGCTACCCCAAAAATTCCACCAAAGAACTCCTAAATATGATAAACAGCTTCAGTGCAGCAGCAGGATATAACATTAACTCAAACAAATCAATGACCTTTCTCTACACAAAGGAGAAATGGGCTGAAAAAGAAATTAGGGAAACAACACCCTTCACAATAATCACAAATAATATAAAATACCTTGGTGTGACTCTAACTAAGGAAGGGAAAAATCTGTATGATAAGAACTTCAAGTCTCTGAAGAAAGAAATAGAAGAAGATCTCAGAAGATAGAAAGATCTCCCATACGCATGGATTGGCAGGATCAATATAGTCAAAATGGCTATCCTGTCAAAAACAATCTACAGATTCAATGCAATCCCCATCAAAATTCCAACTCAATTTTTCACTGAGTTAGAAAGGGCAATTTGCAAATTCATCTGGAATAATAAAAAACCTGGGATAGCAAAAACTATTCTTAACAATAAAAGAACCTCTGGTGGAATCACCAAGCCTGACATTAAGCTGTACTACAGAGCAATTGTGATTAAAAACTGCATGGTACTGGTACAGTGACAGACATGTAGATCAATGGAATAGAATTGAAGACACAGAAATGAATCCACACACCTATGGTCACTTGATCTTTGACAAGGGAACTAAAACCATCCAGTGGGAAAAAGACAGCATTTTCAACAAATGGTGCTGGAACAACTGGCAGTTATCATGTAGAAGAATGCAAATTGATCCATTCTTATCTCCTTGTACAAAGCTCAAGTCTAAGTGGATCAAAAACCTCCAAATAAAACCATAGACACTGAAATTTATAGAGGAGAAAGTGGGGAAAAGCCTCAAAGATTTGAGCATGGGGGAAAATTCCTGAATAGAACAGAAATGGCTTGTGCTGTAAGATCAAGAATTGACAAATGGGACTTTATAAAATAGCAAAGCTTCTGTAAGGCAAAATACACTTTCAATAAGACAAAAAGGCCACCAACAGATTGGGAAAGCATTTTACCAATCCTAGATCTGATAGGGGAGTAATATCCAATATATACAAAGAGCTCAAGAAGCTGTACTCCAGAAATTCAAATAACCCCATTTAAAAATGGGGTACAGAGCTAAACAAAGAATTCTCAACTGAGGAATACCGAATGGCTGAGAAGCACCTGAAAAAATGTTCAACTTCCTTAATCATCAGGAAAGTGCTAATCAAAACAACCTTGAGATTCCACCTCACACCAGTCAGCATGGCTAAGATCAAAAATTCAGGTGACAGTAAATGCTGGTGAGGATGTGGAGGAGGAGGAATACTCCTCCATTGCTGGTGGGATTGCAAGCTGGTACAACCAGTCTGGAAGTCAGTCTGGCAGTTCCTCAGAAAATTGGACATAGTACTACCGGAGGATCCAGCAATACCTCTCCTGGGCATATACCCAGAAGATGTTCCAACTGCTAATAAGAACACATGCTCCACTATGTTCACAGTAGCCTTATTTATAATAGCCAGAATCTTGAAAGAACCCAGATGTCCCTCAACAGAGGAATAGATACAGAAAATGTGTTACATTTACACAATGGAGTACTACTCTGCTATTGAAAATAATGAATTTATGAAATTCTTGGGCAAATGGATGGATCTGGAAGACTTTCAATTGGCTGTACACTCTGTCTGAGTGGTCATCTTTGGTGGGCTCCTCAAAACAAAGTGTGAGAACCTAAACTGGAGAGATGAGTCTATTTGAAGGTACATGGCTAGCAATTTAGGAGTAGCTAGTCTTTTATAGCAACAGTCTGATGAGTGCCCAATACCCCACAGCTCCTGAGGGGCCACGACTTGCAGGGCAGCCAGATATTTTGGATTTTGACCTCTTCTAGCTCACACTGGTATTCAGTCCCTGTCTGTCAAGGCCAGGGTGCAATGAGTATGTTGTAATGCTGCGCTGACTTTGATATCCCAGCCTCAAATGCAGACAGTGATGACCCATGAAGTTGGAGAAATTTGACACTCTTTCCTGATGAATACTAGCTAATAAATACCTAACCCTATGCCCTCCCCTGTTCTTTCCAACTGAGATTTGGATGGGAAGAAAGGAAATCCTGCTGGGAACGTGCCTGGCTTCTTGCCACAGGAAGCAGAAACTCAGCAAGACATTTGTGCCCTTCCTAGCTGCCCTTGGGACCCAGCTCCTTACCACCTCCTCTTTCTGTTGTAGACTTGATAATGGTTGCAAAGCCACCTCAGATAGGACCCTGGAGCAGGCATCCCAGGGGCCACTAGCTGTCTTAGGTTGCATCATACAGCCAAAGCTATCTAGATTTAAGACAGAATTACTTGAAACGAACAGACACCTCTGTGCTCCTCAGGACTAAGACATCCTTGCAGTCCAAATGGTGTGGTGAGTATGTGACCTAGCTGTCCCTCCTTTATAGGGTCCAGATGCATCTCTCTGGGTAGAAATAACCAACCCTATGTCTGTCTTAGACACTCATCTGGAAAATATAGCTAGTTTCAAAAGCCCTTAATGTGTATTGCTGCTTAAGTTGGTTGTGTCTTTTCTTTCCTATCAGCTGTTACATCAAGAGATTCGGTTATTGAGTCTGATGTTTTAGGGCCTCAGGGTCTCCAATATCAAAAGAATAAAGATGTGTTTCTATGGATGTTTCTGTATCCTCAAAGGAGGATCAGCAGGTCCAAGAACTATCACAAAGAAGTGAGACGAAGGGCTGGAGGACTGGAGAAATGTATAATAGTGAGTCACACCCTCCCTCTCTCTCTCTGTCAGGTTCCTTTCCACGGGTTACTTTGTTGAACACCCAACCTCATGCCTGTCGCCATACAGGTAGGTTTCTTATGACTTTCCTAGACATTTGAAATGAAGACATTTTCTCCCCATATAGATGGTTCATGTGTCTTGCTCACAACTACACAAAGACATGGTGAATAGGTGCTGTGTGATTAAGGAGGAGGTAGGGTTCAATCTCTCACAGAGGAGGCGAACGGGTGATGGAGAGTGATGGGAATAAAACCCACCAACAGTTCCTGCACCCATCTCCTTTGCTGCTCTGGGGTACCATGAACATTTAATCCTGGTCCCAGTGGGAACAGCATGCAGAGGCCACTTTCCCCAGGAGGAGGAATGACCCTGGACTTTACTCTTTTCTTATCTTACCAGACAGCTTAAACAGCACAGACAGAAAACTGCTCCTCGCCTCTTTGCACGGGTGACTGTAAGGCAAGTATTGGAGGTAAGTGTGGGGCCGGAAGCATATTTCTAGGGCAGTTTGCATGGTGGTTCATCTCTCAGATACATCCTGACAGAGAGACATTCTCCGTTGCCGCTGGCCTCAAAGACACATTAAGAAGGATGCATGGACTTGGGTGAACTTCAGTGGCCAAAAAGAGAGAAAGAATTACAAACCAAATTGCATTTTTAGATCAGTAAAACATACTTTGTAGAGCCAGGATTTCCTAGTCAGGAGTTGAGACATTTTTGTAAGGGTGCATGCACTCTTGTTTATCTCAGCTTCCTGTATTTTATCTACTAAATCTGACAACCGGGTCTGTTATCCTTGGTGTTCAGGGACATTGTGTGCCCACTCTAACCACTGTCCAGTGACTAGTAGAGCTCTTTGTGAAATAGAGAAACTACTGGTTGTATGCAGCCTGGTCTGAGGCCCTATGATAACATGGAATGAAGATCAGCCTCAAGAGAGGGCCTGCCAGCTCAGGTTATACCATCATTACATTGAGCTTAGTTTGCCGGGTGGAAGATGGGAACAGAGCCAGCACTGCATAGACACTCACACCCCTCTCCCTGCAAACTCCTCTGGAGCATTGTGGGGTGGAGTAATGAGGGTGGTGCATATTGTACTGGGAGCTCAGGTAAATGACTCTCCTGGCCTATTTTCAGTTTTAGAGCATTTTACTCTGGACTCATGTAAAATGATTTACTCTGAAACCTGAAATGTCATTTCATGCTAGATTTGAGAATTAGATGAAAGCAGTCTGGTCATACCCTGCCCTCCACATGACAGGCGACACTGGAAAGTCCTGTTGCCTGTCCCTGTCAGTCTGCCCTTACAATGTGACTCTTAACTCACACCCAATGGCTAAACCTTCAATACACCCTAACTGGCAGAGTCTGGTAGTAGGAAGTGGCAAATAAGCTGTACACACAGCCCAGCCGGCCTCAATACGGGTCACCACTGTATCCTGTCTTCTTAACAGAGGCCTGCTTTCTCAGCATTCGGGTTATGTGTGTTCCAGATGCTTGCTGGACAGCGACTGGCAATGTGAAACCCTATGAGGAATGTTCCAGTCCCTTAAATGGCATGCTGGGAAATCTTACAGGAGCAGGGTTTGGGAACAGTTGAGTTCTTACTGCTCCAGGTGGTCACTCACCTGAGACATCCTGGGCTCCTCAGAAAATCCTGATTTCCCTTCCATGTTGTATATAAGTCTAATTCTGTTCCTTGGCTTCTTGTCCTGGTTAGAATAGAGTTCCAAGAAAGGAAATTTTAGGTTCGTTGTTGTCTCCTAGATGAGGAGTCACATTGTCATGCTCCACACTCTGGGACCAGCAGCTGGCAATAGAGTAAGCCCTCCTCTCTGCCCTTGCATCCTTCATGGCCTCATTGATGATAAACCGTGTCTTTCCGGTGCCAAACCATACTCTCCAGTCAATGTGTCCTGGTTGGCAGACTTAAACATAGCAATCTTTCCCTCAATGTGGGATGAGATGTTGCATGTATAGAATAATGTGCTCAGGGACCTTGTATTCAGGGTGAACTCATGTTCACATGTTCATGGAGTCTGTATTGGGTCTGTCATTGGCCTGTTTTTTCTTTTAGCCCATAACCCAAGAGAATAAAACTAAAATATTATTTTTATACTGGAACAAATTGGTCATTACACAGAATTACTCCCTGAGTTTTAAAACTATTGGTTAATTAGTCAGAATAAATCTCAGTACTTCTTTTGCCAGAGGCCCAAGCTACAACTCTTATCCTGAATCTAGACAGTGTTTCCCATGGCTCTGGTAAACCAGTCGGCTGTGACCATGTTCATCCTGCAAAGGTTTGTTGATGACCCCTGGGTCCAGGATGTTCTCTTCTGCCCCTTCTTTGCCTTGTTCGTGGCAGCCATAGCTGGCAATGGCCTGATCATCGCCACCATCCACAGCAGTCCCAACCTCCACACTCCCATGTACTTCTTCCTAGTCAACCTTTCCCTGATGGATGTGATCTGCACTGTGACTGTCTTGCCCAAAGTCCTGCAGAGCCTGGTGGCAGAGAACAGCATATCTTATGGGGAATGCCTCACACAGATGTTTGTCTTCTCCTGGGTCCTGGGCTCTGAGCTTCTGCTTTTCTCTGCCATGGCCTATGACCGCTACCTTGCAATCTGCCGGCCACTGCACTATGGTACCCTCATGAGTGGCAGGGTCTGTGTGGCCCTTGCAACCTTTGTGTGGTTCACTGGAGCTCTCAATTCCTTGGTGCTCACCTGTCTGATGTTGCCATTGTCTTTCTGTGGTCCCAATCTCATCACACACTTCTTCTGTGAGATCCCTTCTGTGTTGATACTGTCCTGCAGTCCCACCTTTATCAACGACATCATGACTGTTATTACAGACATGTTCCTGACAGGCCTGAACTTCCTGTTGACTATGACATCCTATGTCTTCATCATTGCCAGCATCCTGCGCATCCGCTCAGCTGAGGGCAAGAAGCGTGCCTTCTCCACCTGCTCTGCCCATCTGGTGGTGGTCACCGTTTATTATTCCACTGTTCTATATAGTTATATCCGTCCAGCCCTAGGAACTGCTGGGTTCCTGGACAAACTCATTGCTGTTCTGTACACCACTGTGACNCATCCTATGTCTTCATCATTGCCAGCATCCTGCGCATCCGCTCAGCTGAGGGCAAGAAGCGTGCCTTCTCCACCTGCTCTGCCCATCTGGTGGTGGTCACCGTTTATTATTCCACTGTTCTATATAGTTATATCCGTCCAGCCCTAGGAACTGCTGGGTTCCTGGACAAACTCATTGCTGTTCTGTACACCACTGTGACCCCATCTCTCAACCCCCTTATCTATACCCTGAGAAACAAGGAATTCAAAACATCCTTTAAAAAACTCTTATTTCCCCATTGATGACTTTGAGCTTGGAGAAGAGCTCTAGAAGCAGTGGGTAAAGAGCTAAAAATATCACTCAATCCTTCTTGTCTTTTCTGACTCTGTAGGGCACAGTCTAAGTTACAGCCTGGGCTGCTGTCCAAAGTTTGTATGAGGAAAATCAGACTGTCTACCAAATAATACTAGTCTTCAACTCTTTTGAATGTTTTAGTTAGTTTTAACCATTCCTATTCTACATAGAAATGTGTGCTTAGAATTCAATGCTATTAAATGTTAATATATATCTATGACACACTGAATCGGGTCTACTTAAATCTTGAGTGTAGTCCTTTTAATGAATGTTCTCTAAAATTTTTTGATTCTCTACAGCAAAGGCCAAGAGTAAATGGTTACAGAGATAAAGAATAATAGACCCTGCCTATACTTCATGTGGACATTTGCTGACCTGATTTGACTGTTTTCATTTGTTGTATTATTATCTCAGTTTCTCCTGGTACTTAGTTCATCCACCAGATTCAGGGAAGAAAATCCTCATAGATAGCCTGGGTTAGGGGCTGAGTCTAGGAGCCTCTAATTCCTATGAAACCTTTACTGATTTCAGCATCCATAGATGTGAGACCAGAACCAGACATTGGCATGGTGGCTTCTTCTCAAACCCCATGTCGTTGTAAAGGTTTGCTAAATCATAACTCTTAACTTGTACCTCAACATATCTCCTGCCTGGATGAGTTTTATGTGACTTGACCATCATCAAGGGTTGCTATTATCCAACACTGAATGTTGTATTATAATGTTAACCTGACATGAGTTCAGTTTCATTGTGACAGGAACTTAGAAATAAAGAGCTTATAAGATGTATTTGTGTTGGTATGGGTATACTTTAAGTATTTCACAGGCTGTAGTGTTTGGGTGATTATCAGATCTAAACTTACATAGTGTCATATGACTTGTACAGAAGAGATGGCAAAAAAAAAAAAAAACCCATAGAATCGGTAAGCAGGATGGAGGAAATCAACAGGTGAGACAGAACCATGACAATGATTCATGGTTGTGATGATTAATGTTCATGGTTACTTTAACTGGAGTAAGATCTCCTAGGAAATTGCTGAGAGATTCCTCCATTATCCACAAACTGTTTCCACTGAGTATTTACTGAGCAGCTGTACCTTGTCTTTAATGTGAGTTGTACCTCCACATGCACTGGGGACAGGAATCATAGGATAAGTGAATAGAGAAACCAGTTTAAATTTCTCTGTTCTTAGCTGCTACAAGGTCAAGAAGCATCTCCACCATACATTCTACTGCTATGGGGTTCTGCACTCAATGATTCCATAGTGACATGTCACTTTTGACTAGTAAAGGAAGAGTAAAGGGTAGCATCTAGACAACTGAAGAAGAGTGCTTTGCCACATGTAAAGTAGAGAGGATATGCTGAGAACTGATTCTTGATTTACCAATGTTCATATCAGTATGATAGTAGTATATCATACAGACAGTAGAAACTGATGTAAGCAAGAACTTAGGTCAGCGAAGCAAGGCTCTTTTGTGTCCCTTTGGGAAAACAACATGACTTTCTCTCTAAAAGAAGAGCATCTGTCAGAACTTGGGGTAGTGGTGATGTGGACTAAGTTTTTATTTGGTGCACATAAATAAGCACGTACTATGCAAAAAAAAAAAAAAAAAAAAAAAACTAACACAGAACAAAGAGCACATATGTATAGGGTTATGGGTCCTGCATCTGCTCCACCATAGGGCTTGGCCAGTTAGGGAGTCAGGACATGGGAAGTTTGACCATGTTTAACCCCATGCTCTCTCTGGGTGGATGTTGGACCATAGGAAAGTCTGAGGCACCAGAAAGCAGGAGCTGGCTCAGGAGTCCCCGGACCTGCAACGGGGCCAGGGCCATCTGTTTCTCAGGCTCTTGGACATCCAGGCACCACTGGAAGTTTCAGAAGAGCTGAGGATGGAATCTGGGCCCGATGATAGCAGCAGTCTTAAGCTTGGGCTTGGTAGAGGCTGTGGTTGGGAGCACAGAGAGGCCTTCTATGGGAGATTAGACAGCAACCCTATAGGTAAAACCTTCTCCATGGCTCTCCATGATGGATACTGATGAAAAGAGACAGTCTGTGGTTCTAAGGCATTTATTGTCATGGTTAAAAAGTGGATATGTAAAACCATACCCCACTTCTCAGGATGGGCCTGAGATTAAATACTTTTTGTAGGGAAGAATGTCTGGGTGGGTTGGGGTCTAAGAGAAGATATCTTCTATTAGCTTGTTCTGAGATGTTAGGAATGCCTCACATGCATGTGGAGGGGCTTTTGATTGTCACACAGACCTGTCCATGGGGGGATGTGGTCATGTGTTTCATAACAGGAACCTGGTTGGGAGTAGATGAAACTTCTACCATTCTCAGGTATGAGGGTACAGGGGTTCCTGAATCCACTTGGCCTTACCAAGTTTTTATCTGGTGACACAGTTCTTCTTGCCCCATATATATTTGTCAGCAGCTCATAAGATAAGAACCACACAAGGAAGAAGAGATAGCCATTCTCCCATTGAAAAACATGGTGTTTTCCATAGACATCAGACCAACCAGCACCTTAGGCAGCACAAAGGGTATGCAGATAATGTCCATGATAGCCAAATTGCACAGGAAAAAAAAAAGATACAGGGCTATGAAGTACTGTGCAGGAACTGACCAAAGGAATAATTCAAGTATTTTCTATAAACATCATATTACACAGGGATAAGAAGTAGCTGGTCAGAAACAGACAAGGTACTATGAGAAGCCCTGAGGCAAGAAATCAATTACCAGTGTCTGGTTAAGACTCAACATCAGTATAAACTGTACCCAACATATTATGTCTTCAGAAATCTGAGAACAGATCACGATTTTAAAGTTTGGTTTCCATACTTGATCATTTGGAAATCTTCCCTGCTGTCTGTATATTTCATATTTGGTGCACAGTCTTGCTAAGTAGCCTAAGCTGACCTAACACTTAGAATCTTTCTGCCTCAAACTTACACCTATTGTGATTACAACCCTGTATTAAGGAACTTAAAGTAGATCAGGAAATTATTCTCAGACCATTTTCTAAGAGAAGATCCCATGCATGAGGGATGCATGTATACCTCAACATCTAGTCAGTCTTAGACTTCATGGTAGCTCCTACAATACTAAATTCCATAGTCTTTGGACTGGGTATTTCCAAGTGGATATAGGATCTATGCACTAACTATTAGAGGTTGAGCCCAGATCCATGAACCCAAGCTCCATACTGGTATATCTGACAGTATTTGAAAAGGAAGAAGGCCAGCCTTCATACAGATTCCAGTAGCAAGCCCTGAGCCTATCTATAATTACATACCAGATGAGATAACTGCAAAGAGACACTACAAACAAAAGCAAGTGGATTCACAGAAATGGTTTAAGAACTGCCCAACAAACAATTAAAAGTAACCAGCTTAACTGTGCTCTTTGGGCTAAAAGATGATACACAAAGACTAAGCAAATTCACAAACCAATGCATGAATAAAATGTTTTCACAGAGCTATGTAGCATAATAGGGAAAAACAAATTCTTTAGATAATGATTACAATGATTGAACCAAAACATTACATATACAAGCCTAGTTCTAGACCTCTTCCTCGGTGAGCCTCCTTTCAGGTAATGTGCTTTCCATTTGCCATTCTTTCCCCTGAGAGCCACTATTTACAAACCTACAAGCCCAATCATGTACTGTAGCCTGTGGACGCTCTTTGTTCCTGAGATACCTTTGCTGAGTAAGTTGCTTCCTTTATTTGCAATCCCTCATCTTCTCCTGACTATAGCCATCTCAAAAACCACAGGCCTTGCTCAAAATCAGTGGCTTATGAATATGCTTTCTTCAAGAAATACCTTTGAATGATGAGCATCTTAATCAGTGTTCTATAGCTGTGAAGAGACACCATGACAATGGCAATTCTTATAAAAGAAAGTATTTGACTGGGACTTGCTTGATTACAGTTTAGTCTATTTTCATCATGGTGTGAAGCACAGCAGGAAACAGGAGAGGCTGAAGAGTTCTATATTTGAATCTGCAGCAGCAGGAAGAGAGATAGCCCCTTGGCCTGCCTTGGGTTTTTAAAACCTCAAAGCCTATCTCCAGTGACATACTTCCTCCAACAAGACCACACCTACTCCAAGAATGCCACATCTCCTAATTCCTCCCAAGTAGTGCCACTCTCCAATGAATAAGCATTTAAATATATGAACCTTTCTTATTCCAACCACCACATTCTATTTCATTTTGTCCACTTTCAAAAGAACCCATGGTCTATCATAGTCTCAACTGCTTGAGTAATGTATAAAAAATTCACCATGAACTAACTAGTACCCCCCGGGCTCGTGTCTCTAGCTGCATATATAGAAGAGGATGGCCTAGTTGGCCATCAGTGGGAAGAGAGGCCCCTTGGTTATGCAGACTTTATTTGCCCCAATACAGGGGAACACCGGGGCCAGGGGGTGGGAGCGGGTGGGTAGGGTAGCAGGGCCGGGAGGGGGGAGGATATAGGGANTTGAAAAAAAAAAAAAAAAAATTCAAACATATGGTTAAGTGAAGTGATAAAGATAATTCAGGATATAAAAATGGAATTCAATAAAGAGATAGAAACAATGAAGAGGATACAAGCTGAAATGAAGATGGAATAGAAAAAGCAATATTTCCGCTAGAAAACTCATGGAAAGCCTTACAAAGAACAAACAAGCACAGGATCGAATATCAGGACTCAAAAATAAAGTAGAGGAGATATAAAATAAGCAAGGACAATAAAAACTTTTGAAAAAGCCCAAGAAAGAAATATAGAAGAAATGGAGACAATCATTAATGACAACACTATCTAATTATCAGCATAGATAAGAGAGAAGAATGCTAGGTTAATGACATAGACTATATCTTTAACAACATTTAGACAAAAATGTCATTAAAACAAATAAAAAGAACATACCCATAAAAATGTAAGAATAAACAGTCCCATCTAGACAACCCCCCCAAAAGAAACATACTGTTGGTATATCGTTGTCAATATATACAAAACAAAACAAAAAAAATTATTGAAAGTTGCAAAAGAAAAATCAGAAATCACATAAAGGAAAACCAGTTAGAAAAACACCTGACTTCTTAGTGGAATCTCTGAAAGTCAGAAGAGCCTGGAGCAATATGCTTGAATTTCTGAAGGATTTCAACAGCCAACCAAGACTACTGTGCCCAGAAAAGTTATCTGCCATAGTTTAAGGAGAAAGAAAAACTTTCCATGATCCTAACAGCCAAAAATTCATAGCTAACAAGAATAAAAAAAAAACTAAACAGAATTCTGAAAGCAATACCTGGGACTCCCATGGAATAAACTCAACCATGACAACATAGAAAGAAGCTTACAGTTAATTTTTTTAAAAAGCACAAGTAAGACCACAAACTAGCAAACACATATAAGACTGCAATCAACACATATCTTTAAATAATAACTTTGAATATTAATGGATTTAATTTTTAAATCAAAAAGCATGGGCTATCTGAATTGATTAAGAAACAAAATTATCTATCTCTTCTTTACAAGAAACTCAGCACAGCTTTAAACATAGGTACCATCTTATAAGATGAAACATAACATTACAAGCAAATGAGATCAAGAAGCAAGTAAGCATTGCTGTAATAATATCTGACAAAAATAGAATTTATGTAAAAACTAATCACACGAGATAAAAAGGGTCATTTAATCCTAATCAAGTAAACAGTTAACCAAGAAGAAATTTCTATCACATATATATGCCAAATTCTGGGGCAACCAGTTTTATTTAAAAAAAAATACTACTGGATTTGAAGACACAGATTAACATCAATCTTTTAGCAGTAGGAGATTCTAATACCCCACTTTCTCCAAAAGGCAGGACATCTGAACCATTATTAAATACCAAATAGTATACATCCTACTCAGCAGCAGACAGAAGTTTTTCTAAAATATACCACATCCTTAAGCAAAACATAAATATTTACAAAATAAAAGGATGAAAATAATATAGCCTATCTGACCACAATTCAACAAAATTTAAAAGCTGATACTCAGCTATTAAAAACAATAAATATATGAAATTCCTAGGCAAATGGATGGATCTGGAGGCCATCATCCTGAGTGAAGTAACCCATTCACAAAAGAACTCACATAACATGTACTCACTGATATGTGGATATTAGCCCAGAAACCTAGACTACCCAAGATACAATTTACTAAACACATGATACTCAAGAAGAAGGAATATCAAAATGTGGACACATCACCCCTTCCTAGAATTAAGAACAAAGCACACATTGAAAGAGTTAAAGAGAGCATTTGTGAAGCTGAATCCAAAGGATGGACCCAACGACTGCGGCTGCCAGGGATCCATCCCACAATCAGTCACCAAACATAGACACTATAGCATATGCCAGCAAGATGGTGCTGAAAGGGCCCAGATATAGCTGTTTCGGGGGAAAATATACCAATGCCTGGCAAACATGGAGGTGGAAGCTCACAGTCAGCTATTAGATGGAACACAGGGTTCCCAAGGAAGAAGGAGCTAGAGAAAGTACCCAAGGAGCTGAAGGGGTCTTCAACCCTATAGGTGGAAGAATAACGATGAACTAACTAGTACCCCCTGGGCTCGTGTCTCTAGCTGCATATATAGAAGAGGATGGCCTAGTTGGCCATCAGTGGGAAGAGAGGCTCCTTGGTCATGCAGACTTTATATGCCCCAATACAGAGGAACGCCGGGGCCAAGGGGTGGGAGCGGATGGGTAGGGGAGCAGGGCCGGGAGGGGGGAGGGTATAGGGAACTTTCTGGATAACACTTGAAATGTAAATGAAGAAAATATCTAATAAAAGTTGAAAAAAACTCTACTGAAAATAAATTTATGGAAGAAACATAAAACAAATAAAATCCAAAATGCCTTCATGATAAAAGTCATAGAGAATGAGGGGAGATAAGGACATACATTAACATAATAAAGGTTATATACAAGGGACCAGCAGTCAATATCATCCTTATTAAAGAAAAGCAAACATTAAACAATTCCACAGAGGTCATGAATGATACGGAGATGTCAGCTTTTTCCACTTCCTCTGAATATTGTGCTGGACATACTATCTGAAGCAATAAGGCAAGAGAAGAAAATTAAAGTAAAAAGGCCATTATCCTTACTTGCAGATGACATTATACACTAAAGACCCCAAAAATTCTACCAGAAAACTTTTAGAAATGATAAACCAATTCAGCAATGTGGCAGGATACAGAATCAACTTGCAGAAATCAATAGCTTTTCTGTATGTGAAGAACAAACACAGAGAGAGAAGGGGCTCATGAACATACCCCAAGTCACAATAACCTCAAAAGATTAGAATACTTACAAGAAACCTAACAAAACATGTAGGTCCTCTATAATGAAATGTAGAGGATTAATGTCTGGGACTTGAAAAATGAAGTGACCTATACTAGCCATATCAGAGTTCCTGACAGGGTCCCAGTGGAGAGGAAAAGAGAAGAAAATTAAATAAAGAGATAAGAAAGGAAAGAGTCAAAGACTGGGGTCAGGAGGGCTACAGTGGCTAATGACTCAGACCAGAGAGTTTATAAGCAGCACACAGCCCATTATAGCCCTTGGGCAGTGGGGTCAGAAAACAAGTCGGTGAAAAGCATCAGACAGCAGAATTACAGAAAGCTAAGACATCTCATATTCTCTTTAGCAAGGTAGATTATGGGATTTCAAGCAAAGCATTTCATATCTCCGGGTCAGGAACATTCAACCAGACTCACAAGGGCATGGTGTCAAGGGCCAGTTCCCAGACTACAGTCCCAGAGGCCCTGGTACCAGTTTATAGCTGGCCTTGCCTGGCATGACCTTGAATAGGTGAGGGGTAAAATGCCCACATGCTATCATCAGGTCCTTTGTACAATCTCCACTCCAGCCTAGCCCCTAATAACAAAGACTTTAGATGAAGTACTCTCAGCAGAATACAGAGGAGTCAATGTAGACCATGGTAAGACCTTCCAAACAGGACATGAGAATCCCACAACATCTCAGGAGATTCAAGCAGAGGATGTGTAAATAGAGGGTGTGGAAGAGAAACTTCTTCTGCCTACAGTATGTGACTCCCCTGACCATTGTCCTCCACATCAGTCTGGAGGGAGCTTGGGTCACGCAGCCATGAGTCCCCTTTAATTGATCCTAAGAGCTTTCTCCTTGAGTTTCTATCCCAAGAGGCACCAGGACAAGTACTTGCCCCTGGACACAAAAATGACAGGCATTTCTGAAAGCCAATGACCTCTATACAAAATAAGACAGAGCTTCAGAGTGACACAAGACGTGCTGCTTGCAGGAAAGAAGAGTCTATGTTCAGCACAGTGTCTACTTTTGTGGAAACCACCTGTCACTTGAATTCATTATGACATGATAAGGTGAGTGAAAGCTAGTCTTCCACTATGTGACTTTTCTGGATAATGGGGCTCCTAAGCAAAAGTGTCACTATAAAAGTGACATTTGTCCCAGTGTTTGGATGTCACCACAGAGACAGAAAGAGCATAGTTAGACTCTCAACAAGGTCTGAAATTTAGGAAGAGCAATGGGTCAGAGAACAGATTATGATAGAAAGATTTGGCTTCATGCTCCGTGGTATAAATAGCAGAATGTCTACCTCCTGGGTTTTCTCCCTATGTTTAAAATCTGACTTCTTCACTTATCACCCACAGTAGTCACTAATTTAAAAATGAAAACAGCAGATTTGGGTTAATCTAGTATCTATATTTATGACTAGATAGAATTTGAATGTTGTCTTGTTGGGCTGTGGTATCTACAGAGGGTGGTGAGAAAAAGCTGCAGAAGAAAGTCTCTTCTCTTCTTGTCCAACTGTTGAAGGGAAGAATATGAATGTCACCTTCCAGAGGGGTAGAGGACCAGAAGAACACAGCCACCAGGATCAAGTGAGCAGGGCTCCTAGGAGCTCACAGAGACAGAAGTGTCAATCACAGCACCTGCATGGGTCTGCACCAGGCCCTCTGTATATATGTTAGGGTTGTGTAAGCTTGGTGTTCTTGTGAAACTCCTAACAGAGGGGGAGTGATGGTGTCTGACTCTTTTGGCTGTTCTTTGGGATGCTTTTCTTCTTACAGGGTTGCCTTGCCCAACCTTGATATGAGAGCTTGTACCTAGTCTTATTGTATCTTGTTATGTCATGTTCAGTTGGTATCCTTGAGAGGGCTGATCTTTTCTGAAGGGAAACAGAGGAGCAGTGGGTCTGGCAGAGAAGAGAGGCCAGGGGTAGGTGGTAGGAGCTGGGGAAGGAGAAACTGTAATGAAAACAAACAAACAAACAAAACCCATCAACCCAGCCCTGCTGGTTTTAGCCATGCCCTGTCTGCTGTAGATGAGAGCTGGGATGCCTGGGAATCACCCAGAGAAACAATTTCTACTATCTGACTTAAGTATCAAGGAAATTGCCAAATACAAAGAGGGAGGTCTGAAGGGGTAGATGCTTTCTCCATCAGTTTTGTTTTGTTAGACACACCATGATATCTGCAGACATTCCAGTTTGTGACCTTGGTGAAGATCCTTGGCTGCTCTACTCCTAGTTGAGGCTCAGCTTCTGAAGGTTTTCAAGTCAGCCTTGCTGAGATCTGGGTTACATGTAGCCATGTGTGGTTGTTACAAGTTTGCTCCCCTCAAACTCTCCACCTAGATACCAGATTCTCCATTGTCCTCTTTGGCACAAAGGGCAACACTAGCAATGGAGATTAAGTTCCCAAAAGCACCAGATGGAATTATGGAAGGAGGACTTGGGTGGACCCAGCTCATCTCTGTGCTTCACAGTGTTTATGGTTGAGCAGTTGAGAAACACTGGCAATTTCCCCTCTGTATAGCAATATCACATCTGAGCAACACAGTACTGTCTGACATGCCTATAGGAATGACAGGAATCAAAATATGGCTTGCTAAACCTAGTGTGTATGAAAAGACTATTTATGGTTTTCCACATGTTCCATTCTCTGCTTTGTCATGCATGAAAATAAAATAACCCACAGAAAACCTCTGCATAATTGACTGTTGAAGGCACCAGTGTATGGAATGACCTAGGTGGCCCATCCAGGCAAAATGGCAGTCATTGTCCACCAAATTCTCATAGACCTCTTTTCTCTGTAGTTTATCTTTGACGATGGTATAAACACTGGGGTTCCTCCAAGATACTCGACAGGGGATGTTTGGTTTGATCCATGTGAGAAGCCGCAACTGATTATCACTTGCTGAGGTTCACAGGGTGACATTAGTGCTTTTCCTATGAAGATAGTGCATATTCTGCGGGGATCTGAGGCTATCTGAAAGTCCTGTGTCTAATCCAGCCTTTCCCCATCCACAGATTCATGATCTTGCTAATCTAATCTTCTTTACACTGCTTATTCTTCGAGAACAAAGCGTCCTTCGGTTCACCAGGCAGTCTCAATGTGTAGTGGGGAATCCCAGTATCCCACCCGTTTGATGTCATTAATTGTTCCTGTTTTAGGTACTTCAAGGGTCACAAACAGGAGCCCTTTGTGGTGACACATGCTTTTTACTCAGTTCCTTCTTTTTTTTCAAAGCTCTATGGGATCTTTTCAGGTTCCCCACACGCCCATGCATTGGCCTGACCAAGCCTAATTCCCTTTATTGGAAAGCGCTGTTTATCAGGCTTCAGCCGTTTATTGTAACTGTTCTGTTTTATTTCTAAGTGTTCTCAGTGGACACCGGTGGAAGGTGTTAGTTTTCAATGTGATTGTTTAGCTTTGATCAGAAAATTCAGCACACATGCTGTGGAATCGTTGGTCTTTTCCTGTGTTCAGCACAGACCTGTCACCTGCGGTGTGCACACTCACAGTCTATCTCTGGTATAATGTGAATGCACGGATGTAGATATGGCCATGGGATAGCTCCAGTTGTAAAGACATTGAGTTAGGCTGCTCAAAAGGCATGCCTCCATCAGACCTCTCCAGTAAAAATCCTACTCCACAGAGGTCACACTCCCCTTTCACATTGGTGACGCTTCTCTCCACTTTAACATATGAGGCTGTCTCCTATGAGGCTAGGCCAGAGCCTGGCAAATACAGAAGTGGATGCTAACAGTCATATATTGGATGAAGCACAAGGTCCCCAGTGAAGGAGCTAGAGAAAGTACCCAAGAAGCTGAAGGGGTTGGCAACCCTATAGGAAGAGCAACAATATGCTAACCAGTACTCCCCAGAGCTCCCTGGGACTAAACCACCAATCAAAGAAAACACATGGTGGGACTCATGTCTCTAGCTACATATGTAACAGAGGATGGCCTAGTCAGTCATCAATGGGAGGAGAGGCCCTTGGTCCTGTGAAGGTTCTATGCCCCAGTATAGGCGAATGCCAGGGCCAGGAAGTGGGAGTGGGTGGGTTGGGGACAGGGGGAGGTGGGAGAGGATAGGGGATTTTCAGAGAGGAAACTAGGAAAGGGGATAACATTTGAAATGTAAATGAAGAAAATATCTAATAAAAATATATTTAAAAAACAAAACAAACAAAACCTTTTCTGAAAAAAAAAAATGACATGAGGCCCCAATTACCCTTAATAATCATTCCCATCTTCTCTAAAACACATTTTGAGAGCTCTTATCAAAATAAACTTAACATGTGAAAGGAATTTTTCTTTATTGTTTTCAGGGTACACCTGAGGAAGAAAATTGCAGTTTTTATTTTTTTTCCAATTTTTTATTAGATATTTTCTTAATTTACATTTCAAATGCTATTCCGAAAGTCCCCTCCCCTCTTCCCCCTCCCCCCTCCCTGTTCCCCTGCCCACCCACTCCCACTTCTTGGCCCTGGCGTTCCCCTGTATTGGGGCATATAAAGATTGCAGTACCAAGGGGCCTCTCTTCCCAATGATGACCGACTAGGCCATCTTCTGCTACATATGGAGCTAGAGACACGGGTTCTGGGGGTTCTGGTTAGTTCATATTGTTGATCCTCTTCTAAGGTTGCAGACCCCTTCAGCTCCTAGGGGTCTATCTCTAGCTTCTCCATTGTGGGCCCTGTGTTCTATCTTATAGATGATTATGAGCATCCACTTCTGTACGAGACAGCTATATCAGGGTCCCTTATGGTTTTGCAGAATGCTTTATTTCAGGTAGCCCAGTTCCATGCAGATGAAGGACATTTTCATGATTCCTTGAAGTCGTCTCACACTGTCTGGTTCAGATCTCAGTAATTAAGAGGTAGATTGGTGTTTTCTGCTGCAGATCTGGGTTTGAGTGCATTTCTTTCCATGTGAAAGCATATAACTCCATTGAGAAGTTATTTTGCACATCTTTTTTGCCCTATCATAATTATTTGGGAATTTTATACAATGTGTCTGATCATATTTGCTTCCCCATTCTTCCCAGGTTCACCCTCCCCCACAAAGTGTAGCTCTTCACAGTTGATGGATTCTGGCTGGGAGACTAGGGGGTGGAAAAGGACTCAGTTTTCTTTAAAGGGCTGGCCACTGATAGTTTGGCATGCTCCAGTGAGTATATGGGCACCACAAATTGGACTTGGTTGGTGTTTTGGTGTTTTGGCTTTATTTCTTTTTTCTTCTTTTTTTCTTTTCTTTCCTGTTCTGCATATCTTAAATTGTTTACAATTGTCTTTTCTGTGATATAGTCTTCTGAATTGGTATATGAATAAATCTGCCATGAATGTCATAAATCCAAGTTGTTATTTGTAACAGAAGGTCATTGCATATGTCGATGGGACATAGGCTGATATTTCAATCTGTTTACACATATTCAAAGTGAACATTTTTGTTTCTGTGACTTTGTCATCTCTGTCTTTTCAAGCTTTGGGCCCCTCTCTTCTTGTTATTTGGTAATACGTAAGATGACTGTGGAGTGTACTCACTCCACTATGCAGAGCCCTAGAACTTATTTTTCTTTTTGATGTGCTTACTTCTCATTGTCCTGTCTTCCTTATCACTCCATCATCTTTGCTATTACCACGTCTATTGATCGTTCTTCTACTAAAATGGAACTTTCTAGTTTTCACATGTAAGAGATAAATGTGTTTATCTTTCTGTGTCTGGTTCATTTATCTCATCGTTATTCTCTACTTCTCTCCATTTTGCTGTACATGTACGGGGGACCATGCTTTTATGGCTGAGTAATGTTCCTCTGCATGTGTATGCTACCTTTTCTTTATCCCTCATCACCCTGTGGGTACTGATGCTTATTACTTGTTATTCTGACTACTTCCCCACATGGGAGTGTTGGTGTCTCTCTGATGTGCTGATTTCATTTCTTTCAATTATATACCCAGCAGTGAGGTTCTTTCTGATCTGCATGCAAGCTTTAACTCTAGCTTCTTGAGGGCCATTCATATAGTTTCCACAATGGCTATGCTAATTTATATTGATGTAGGTTTGATTTTTCTTTAAACTAACATTTGCTGTCTCTGTTTCCCTCATGGCCATTGTGCTAGGTGAGATGACATCGCTTTGTTTTCTGACTGCCATTCCACTGGTGGCTAATGAACTTATTTTCATATGTTCTGTTAACAGACTGTAAATTTTAGAAGTACAAAATCAGATTATGTGTTCATTTATCAAACTGGATTAGTTGTCATTTTTTTTTACTTTGAAGTTTTTATTCTGGATATTAATCTCCTATCAGATGATTACTTTGAAAATATTTGTTAATTTTCATTTGCTGTGTTGGCATTTCCTAGGCTGATATAATCTCACTTGTCTATTTTTGCTTCTGACCGCTTCTTGGCCTTTTGGCTAAGATCATGTGTATTTTTGCTTCTGCTGTGCTTGGGAGTCTTATCTGAAAGAATGTTGCTTATTCAGATGATTTGAAATGTTTCTTCTTTTCTTTCAGGCATTAGCTTTGATATTTGATCCATTTTGGATTGGTTCTTAAAGAAAACAAAGGAAAGATCTTGTTTCATTCTTTAGCATGTGAACATCCAACTTTACCAGCATACATGTTGAAGAGATCGTCCCTTCTCTCTGGTATGATTATGGTATCTATGTGGAAAATGGCTGGTGGCTGGTTCCTCTGCTCGTTCCTTGGTTCTCTGATCTTTCGCAGGGTCTACTCTCTCTTTCATGCTGAGACCAAGTTCTCTTGGTCAGGAAAACATGGTGGGTGTCTTGAAACCAAGCATAGAAATGCTCATATGTTGTACTTTTGCTCAAGACTACTACGTTAAGCCCTGACTTCAGGTCAGTGTTTTCACATGAATTTTGAGATTGTAGGTTTCTAGTGTTATAATGAATATTATTGCATTGATGCTAAAAATAATTTGGATAATATATTTTAACAATATTAATTCTTCCTAGCCAGTTCTTTCCTTTCTTTCTTTTTCTTTTTTTTATTATTTTATTTATTTACATTTCAAATGTTATCCTCCTTCTCAGTTCCCCATCCACAAACCCCCCACCCTATCCCTCCTCCCCTTTGACACTAAGAGGGTGCTCTCCCACCCACCCACCCACTCCCACCTCACCCCTCTAGCATTCTCCTTCCATGGATAATCAAGCCTCCATAGGACCAAGCACATCCCCTCCCACTGAGGTCAGATAAGGCAGTCCTTTGCTACATCTCTAGCAGGGGCCATGGATCCACCCATTTATGCTCTTTGGTTGGTAGCTTACTCCCTGGGAGCTCCAAGGGGTCTGGTTAGTTGATATTGTTGTTCCTCCTATGGGGTTGCAATCCCCATCAGCTCCTTCAGTCCTTCCCCTAACTCTTTCCTGGGCTCAGTTTGAGATAGGGTCTCTCTACATAGCTCTGGCTGTCCTGGAACTCACTCTGTAGACCAAAGTGACCTCAGACTCAGAGAAATCCAACTGCACGCCTCTGCCTCTGAGTGCATGGATTAAAGACCTATGCCACCACTTCCTAACTTGTTTTGTAATTTTCATTAAAGAGGTTACTCATATCCTTAGCTAAATCTATTCCTAAAATATTAGGGGGTTTTCTACCTATTGTGAAAAAGATTCCTTTGCAATTTTGTTACTAGCAATAACATCTATTGGTATGTGAAAATGTGACTCATTTCTTATGTGATCTTGTATCTTTAACCTACTTTCTGCTTTTTTTGTAGTGTGGTTTGTTGCTGTTGTTGTTTGGGTTTGGCTTTTGTTGTTGACTTTCTGGGGGTCCATCTATTCCCTTTACTCTGTTTATGGTCAAGGTTGTCATTATCAGCATCTTCTCAGCTGGTTTACTTTTCTCTGTTGGTTTTGAATATCTCTTATTATTTTCTTCCTCTCTGCCATTCACCTCTGTGACTTAATAGTTTAGTGTATTGACTGGCAAGGTTTTATTCTTTTTATTTCCTTTTGTATATCTGTCCTTTACTTATTTTACACCTTTTTCATAGCTATTATTTTTCTTCATCTCAAGATGTGAGGCTGCCTTAAAAATATTTTGTAGACTTCTCTGGTGGTTGTGAATTCTTTCAGGCTTGCTCACCTTGGGAAATCTATATATCTATTTATTAATGACATATTTTAGATATATTCTTCATTGGAAGTTTTACTTTTAGTCTAGTTGGATTCCCTTAAATCTAATTTGGCTTTTTTCTCCTGATGAGTTTAGAATTCTCTTAGTGTTTTAGGATCTTTACAGCTTACATATGAGGTACCTAGTGAGGCCACTTTCTCATGATGTCTACTTGCAATCTGCTGCACCCAGGAGATGTCTTTCTCTTCCAACATCAAGGCTTTATAAGTATTATTCCATTTAGTAGGTTCTCTACGACTTGGGCCTTATTTTCTAGCTTTACCATTTGAATATAGCTGACAGTGATGGAGGGTAAAACATTAGCCTGTCCTACTATAAAAAGGTTTCTACCTGGTACTTGGACAAGACTAGAAGTTGTGTGCAGGATCTGTGGCCTAGGTATGGAGACTTTGGTTTCTCCATGATATTAGGCTTCAACTGAGAAGACCTGGCATTGAGTTCCAAGGTGTGTTGGCTAGTTTTATGTCAACCTGACGCAAAGTACAGTCATTTTGGAAGAAGAACTCTCAACTGAGAAAATGTTTCTATAATTGCCTGTAGACAAATCTAGAGTGCATTTTCCTAATAAAGGATTGATGTGGAAGGGTTCAGCTCACCATGGGCAGTGCCACAGCAGGGTTAGTGGTCCTGGATGCTATAAGAAAGCAGGATGATAATGACATTCTACTATATTCATAGATCAGTGTCTTGCTCAATCATCTCCAGAAAAGCTTCTTTCTGTAGTATATGAAAATTAATACAGCAACCCATAACTGGACATCATGCTGAGTGTGAAAGAACCTGGAACATTCAGTCTTAAATGGAATGTCTCTATCAAATAAGCACCTCCCCTCAGGGCTCAGAGAACCTCATAAAAGAGAAGAAAGAAAGAATATAAGAGCTGGAGATGATGGGGAACCCAAGAAAATAAGGGCCTCTAGATCAACGTGATCAAAGCTCATGTGTACTCACAGAGACTGAGGTAGCTTGCATAGGGCCTGCCCAGGTCTGCACCTCTCTACATATGTATTATGACTTCCAACTTAGTGTTTTCATTTCATTCCTAAGTGTGGAAATGAGTGGGTGGGTCTCTGATTTTTATCTCTTGGGTTCTTTCCTTCTGTTTGTTTGTCTAGTCCAAATTCAGTGTGTTAGTTTTGTTTTATCTTAGTTTATTATAATCTCTTAGAAATCTGTTTTCTAATGAGAGACAGAAAGTGAGTGGATCCAGATGGTAGGGAAGGTGGGAAAAAACTGGGAAGATTAGTGAGAGGAGCAACTGTAAACAGGTTATATAATGTAAGAAAAATATTTTCAATAAATGGAAAAAAAATTTTTAAAGGCTGAGCAAGCCAGTGGGCAGGGTTCTTCCATGTTCGCTGGTTCAGTTCCTACATTCGGCTTCCTTCCTTGGGCTCCTGTCCTGACTTCCCTTGATAATGGACAGGAGTCTGGGGAGGGTGTGCATATCAAATAAATCCTTTGTCCCCAGGTTGCTGTCAGTCATGGTGTTTTATCACAATGGAAACCCTAAATAAGACACAAGGCAAAGATCTGTGCTTGCTTCCCTGCCTTGCTCCTTCATCAGTACAATTGTCTTCTACATTATGTGGCCCATGTTTAAGAAGATGCACAAGGCCCCTAATGAAGGAGCTAGAGAAAGTACCCAAGGAGTTGAAGGGGTCTGCAACCCTATAGGAGGAACAACAATATGAACTAACCAGTACCCCCCCCCCCCAGAGCTGTGTCTCTAGTTGCATATGTAGCAAAGGATGGTCTAGTTGGCCATCAATGGGAGGAGAGGCTCTTGGTCTTGCGAAAATCATATGCCCCAGTACAAGGGAATACCAGGGCCAGGAAGCAGGGGTAGGTTGGTTGGGGAGCAGGGCAAGAGAAGGGTATAGGGGGCTTTAGGGATAGTATTTGAAATGTAAATGAAGAAAATATCTAATAAAAAATTTTTAAAAGAAGATGTAATGGCAGTGGTGCCTCCATTCCTTAGTTAGTGGTCCAGGTGTTTAGCTCTTAGGTACTGGCTGAGGAAAGGAGTCATATGGCTCTGATCTGTAATAGATTTCAGTGGTTCAATCTGGTACTGAGCTCAAGCCTATGGGCTTGATTTCTTGATGTCTCTCAAATATAAGTCCTCTCACTGGTAATGGGAGGGGGCAGAGTTCTTTCCTCTATGTCATCTTCAGCCTATAATGTGTTATATTATACTAATATCTATGGTATCTCTCCAGATTCCCTACTTCTTGTAAAGTTAGGTTAGTGAATAAACAACTTTTAAAATTTGTACATCTGTAGTAGATTGTAATTGGTGAACCTTAGTCATCACCTTGCTAAATGGGATTTGAATTCCTGGGATAAAACCCTTTGTAATCAGAAAGGATTATTATTTCATATAGTTTGCTGTTTTGGTCCATATTCAGCATTTATATTATGCTTTCCTGTTACATGTGTTTAGTAACTTGTGCTGATATCATAAAATGAGTGGGAAGAGGAATTTCTCTGTTTAAACCTCAATGAAAATCGAATCTGAGCAGAACTATATGGCCCTGGGTTTGTTCATTATCATATAATTCTCCATTAAGTCTCTCCAGTATAACCACTGGGTACATTTCTAAAATAACAATTTCTTACAGATACAGATGTTTTTGATTTTTTTCTTGTAGTTGTTTTCAATTAGTCTGAACCATTTTTATATCTTCAAATATAATTGGCATATTTTTCAAAACCTCTACTTTGAATCTCTTGAAGCCCTACTAGATATTTAAACTTTTTCCTCTGACCTTATTTATGATCATTTCTATTATTTTATTTTTGATTAATTTTAACTACTATCAGAGTTGCACACCCTCTAAAGGATCAGTGTTTAAATGTGATTTTCTCCACTCTTTGCTTTCTAGTTCATCGTTTTCTTCTCCTGCCTCCTCACTTCCTCATTACACTTTGGATTTAATTGTGTGTTGTTGTTCCTTAATGTGGAAACAACCATCATTGATCTTTAACCTTTCTAATCTTGGATAAATTTATTTTTGATAGACATAATGTCCATAAACTTGTATCTAAACATTTCTTTCCATTGATTATTATTTCCTTCAGTTATTGTTTTTTAAAACAGTGTTTTGTTAAGTAGATCTGGCAAATCTAGAACCCATCTATCCAGAACAGTCTGGCTTTGAATTTCCTGTCTCCCAATAGCTGAGATTAAAGATGTATGGTATTACCACCATACCCAGATTTCCACCAATTTTGAAGTGTTATAATTTTAAAAATAATACTTGTATTAATTCTTTGAGAATTTATTACAATGTATTTTATCATGTTCACACTCCCTTTTAACACTTCCTAGATTAACTCCACCTTCCTCCTCCAACTTTTGATCTCTCTCTCTCTCTCTCTCTCTCTCTCTCTCTCTCTCTCTCTCTCTCTGAACTCACTAAGTCCAGTTTGTGTTGGCTAACAGCTCTTAGCTGTGGGATCTACTTTGGAATGTGGTCTATATACCATAATTACATCAATTAAATAAAATTGACTGCCTTTCCTAGCAGCTACAGTTGCCAATAGCTCCTCAGTGAAGAGTAGGGACTATGTACCCACCTCTTCCTCATGCTGGGATTTTGTCTGGTTTGAGCTTATGCATACTATAAAATCACCATGGTATATGCATCTGTCCTGTTGTTTGCAGAAAACACTATTTCTTTGAAGTCATATAACACCTCTGGCACTTATAATCTTCTTTCCTTTCCCTCTTCCATGAAGATCCCTAAGTCTTGAGGAAAGGGTGTGGTTTCCCATTTAGACCTGAGCACTGTGACAGTATGCCCATAGCTAGCATGTAGGTCTTTGTGTTAATCACCATCTACCACAAGAAGAAGCTTCTCTAATTTTTAAATGAGATGCCTTCAGCAAACCTCTCCTTTTAGGGTACATGAATCTATGCAGATGAGTAGGCAGAAAGACTATAAGAGCCAGAGGCGATGGATGATACTAAGGAAACTGTCTTTAAGACACAACAGGATTGATGCACATATGAACTTAGAGAGCTGAAAGCATGCATAGGTGCAGGGCCTGTGCAGGTCCAAGCAAGAGGGAGTCCCAGTGCTCAGACAGGAAAGTGGGCACAGGCTTCCATCCCTAAGTGATCTCCCTGACATCTTCTTGCAATAGAAAAATTAGTTTTCTTCAATGGATTCCCACTGGGTATATCAACCACACTTTAGGATAGGCTTTTCTCGTGTGGATATTATCCTTTCAGCATTAGTTTTGTGTATTTCCTTTAGAATGTTCATACTTTTAAATACTGAGTATTTAAAGAAATGTCTTTTGTTTTGGGGGGGGGGGGTTGGCTATTTGTGTTTCATCTTTTGAAAACTCTCTGTTTCATTCCATTCCTCATATTTGTTGGGTTGTCTTTTTTTTCTTAATGTTTAATTTTAAAATTTATATATTCTAGATAATAACCCTCTGTCAAATGTATAATTGGAAAAGACTTTTAGCCATTCTGTAGGTTGCACTTAACTCAAATGGTATTCTTTGTTGTGCATACATTTTATACTTATATGTGATCCCATTTGTCAATTTTTGATAATTTGTCAATTATTGATTTTAATGCTGTGTTACCATGGCACCATCCAGAAAATCCTTTCCTTTAACTATGAGTTCAAGCATATTCCATATTTTCTTCTCTATCATTTCAGGGTATTGGGTATTAGGTTACTATCTTGATCTACTTGAAGTTGAATATTAGCAGAGAGAAAGATCCAGTTTTAGTCTTTTACATGTAACTTTCCAGTTTGACCAAGATCATTTGCTGAAGATACCATCTGAGGATTTTCATTGCTATGGTGAGACACCATGACCAAAGCAACTTGGAGAAGAAAGGGTCTCTTTGGCTTATATTTCCATATCATTGTTCAACATCAAAGAATGTCAGGACAGAAACTCAAACAGGGCAGGAATCAGGAAGCAAAGCTGATGCAGAGGCCATGGAGGAGTGCTGCTTACTGACTTGCTCCCCATTGCTTTTCTCAGCCTGAATTCTTCTAGAACCCAGGACTACCAGCCCAGGGATGGCAGCATGTGACATGAACTGAGCCTTACCCCATCAATTACTAATTAAGGAAATGTTTTGCAGCTGAATCTTTCCTCCTCTTCTTAATAATTATTAAATTTTACTTTACATCCCAATCTTAGCTTCCCCTCCCTTATCCTCGCCTCCCAGTCCCTCTGCCTCACCTCACCTCTCCCCATCTCCCTCTCCCTTTCTCCTCAGAAAAGGAAGGTTTCCCATGGATATCCATCTACCTTGACATATCAAGTTGCAGTAGAACTAGGCACATCTTCTCCTCTTGATGCTAGACAAAGCAGTCCAGTTATGGAAAGGAGTTTTAAAGGCAGGCAACAAAGTCAGAGCCAGCCCTACTCCAGTTAACCCATGTGACAACTAGGCTGTACGTCTGCTACATATGTGTAGGAAGCCTAGTTCCATCCCATGCATGCTCTCTGGTTGGCAGTCCAGTCTCTGTGAGCCCTTATGAGCCCAGGTTAGTTGATTCTGTAGGTTTTCTTGTGGTATCCTTGACCTCTCTGGCTCCTTCAATCCTTCCTCTTCCACAAGATTCCCCAAGTTCTGCCTGATATTTGGCTGAGGGTCTCTGCATGTTTCTATCAACTACTATGTAAAACCTCTTAGAGCACAGTTATGCTAGAAACTACAACTGGATTTTATTGAGGCATTTTCTCAATTGAGGTTTCCTCCTTTCAAATGACTGCAGCTTGAGTCAAGTTGACATAAGACTAGTTAGCAGAGATGCTGCCTCTCCTATAACTTTTGTGCCTCTTGTTTCTTTGTAATATAATATGTGTATGTACATGTGTGGACATATTTATGGGTTCTTAAATCATGAAATGTGTCATTTAAAAATGTATAACCTATTTTCCATGTAATTAGAGTTGTATAAATGTGCTATTAGTATGGTGGTGATACTCCTATCAAATAGCAAACATTTTTTGACAGATTTCAATTTTTCCAGCTCTACCTAGAGTCAATCTTCATCAATACTTCCTGTATTGTTAAGTAGGTAACCCTGGATGTGGGAGTTATTACCATCTATTAGTATTATCAGGAGAGTATTTCAAATTTCAAGTGTGGTTTAATTAGCTAGCCAGATAGAGAAGCTGCCAAGACCATTAAAGGAATTCACTTTTGTAATTCTGTTTTTGTAGAGTCACTTGCTTTGCCAAATATTCATTAGGTTCTCTAGTGGGATAGAAAAAGAGAAGGTGCAGGGCATGGTGGCGCACGCCTTTAATCCTAGCACTCGGGATGCAGAGGCAGGCAGATTTCTGAGTTCGAGGCCAGCCTGGTCTACAAAGTGAGTTCTAGGACAGCCAGGGCTATACAGAGAAACCATGTCTCCAAAAACAAAAAACAAAAAACAAAAAAAAAGAAAGAAAAAAGAAAAAAGAAAAAGAGAAGGTGGATGCAGAATGGGGAGAAACATGGTCTGATATAACACTGTCACATGGTTTTAGAGTGTAAAGATAGCATATGAGGATCTCTAATTTGAAATGGAGACAACTATTTATATAACTCAACACTTACTACTAAGTTGTGGAGAAAATAGGTTATGAATGATGGAAAAGATGTATGAGATAAAATATAATCAAAGAAAATGAAGTGATGATGCCGATGTAGGAAAAAGCGGAGAAATGGTGAGCACTGCTCTATTGGACACAATCTCTCTCTTTTTTAAACCTTGGGCACTGAAGGAGAGGTATAAAGCAAAGAATATTTCAATATAAATAGCACTGCACAAGACTGCCACATGCAGGCTTATATATAGTGGTAGAATGTGTTCACATATGAACTTATGAAGAAGCCTACAGAGAAAACAAGTGAGTGATATCTGATTGGTCTTTTGTGTCAATATATAGAGCTTGACAAGCTGAAGGACTAGGAGAGTCGTGGTGGATATGGAGTCGGGACAAGAGGAACAGATAACTCAAGGTTTACACTCTGTACTCCTTGGAAGATGGAGGGAGAAATTGAAATGTTGGAAATGACAAGCAGCTACAAACTGGACAACAGCTAAAGACACTGGGAACATGAGTTATAATGCCTGGAAATCTGTAGTTGCAGACATTGAGGACCAGTTGGATGAGACAGGTAAGAGGATGCAGAACACCCCTCTTGCCTTGTAGAACAAGAACCTTCTAATTATCTATCAAGTGCATAGGCTTAAAGTGAGACAGTGAGTCGGAGAGATGGAGCTGTGCGACATAGAACACATGTTGTGAAACACTAGACAGCTGAGGATGAGCTTCCTCAAAAGGCCATTAACACCACACAGGAAAAGCTGTGGAGAATGGTGACTAATTCAGCAGTTGGAATGATGGTTTTGATGGGACTGCGGTTCATGAAGACATAAAAGCCACAGAAAGACTTTGAATGTACAGGCTTGGGTTTTGACAAATGATCCCTGGGGCAATAGATTTGAGGCAAGTTAGTCAGGACAGTATCAGCAACAAAAGAAGTCAAAGATTACAGTAAGTTAAAATCAGAAAATGTGTGGCTACTTGGCTATGGGGGATGTCAATGATAATGTTTAGATGGGTAGTAGAGCCTCCACTTCAAATATCAGAAAAGACAAACTGACTGCGGTGACTGAGAAGTCAGGAGGCCAGGTGATTAAACAAGGTATAAGAATCAAGTCAGTGTTGAAAAACCATTAAAAAAAAAAAGAAGAAGAAGAAGAAATCATGTCAGTGTGTATCTATCCAAAAGATGCCATAATGTGGAGAATACCTTCTGGGGAGGCAAGGAGTAAATAGCTGTGCCTCTAATCACTGTCAGATCACAGTGCTTGGTGGTGATGAAGAAGTAAAGCACAGGCAGGCCCTGAGTGAGAGATGCTCCATTCAATCCACGTGATCAAGAAGACAAGGAAAGGTAAGATATCCCGCTTGATCCAAATCAGTAGAGTGAAAGACTTTAAGTAGAAAATTAAAAGTAAATTATGTGGTTTCCAAAAAGTGTGGTACAGACAAATATGAGACAAAAAAAATCTTGTAGGAAATACATTTACTCCTTTTCTTTCTGACAGCAGAGAATTTTGAGATGATCAAATTTGAAAACCAGATGTTGTGGTGATAAATTGCGATATTTTCTCAGAAGCTGATAAACATAGCAGTAGACTCTGATCCATCATGATGTCACGGCTCAACCAGACAGTAGTGACAGAGTTTGTGCTGGAAGGGTTCTCAGAGCACCCTGGTCTAAGACTGTTCCTGACAGGCTGCTTCCTGTCCCTCTATGTAATGGCTCTAATGGGCAACATTTTGATCATTGCTTTGGTCACCTTCAGTGCTGGGCTCCACAGTCCCATGTACTTTTTCCTGTGCAACCTGGCCACCATGGATATTATCTGCACTTCCTCTGTGCTGCCCAAGGCACTGGTTGGTCTACTGTCTGAGGAAAACACCATCTCCTTCAAAGGGTGCATGGCCCAGCTCTTCTTCCTTGTGTGGTCCTTGTCTTCAGAGCTGCTGCTGCTCACGGTCATGGCCTATGACCGCTATGTGGCCATCTGCTTTCCCCTGCACTACAGCTCTAGGATGAGTCCACAGCTGTGTGTGGCCCTGGCAGTGGGTGTATGGTCCATCTGTGCTCTGAATGCATCTATTAACACTGGTCTGATGACACGGCTGTCATTCTGTGGCCCCAAGGTCATCACCCACTTCTTCTGTGAGATCCCCCCACTCCTTCTGCTCTCCTGTAGCCCCACATATGTAAACAGCATTATGACTCTAATGGCAGATGTCTTCTATGGAGGCATTAATTTTGTGCTTACCTTGCTATCCTATGGCTGCATCATTGCCAACATCCTGCGCATGCGTTCTGCTGAGGGCAAGAGGAAGGCCTTTTCTACCTGCTCATCCCACCTCATTGTGGTCTCTGTGTACTACTCATCTGTGTTCTGTGCCTATGTCAGTCCTGCCTCCAGCTACAGCCCAGAAAGAAGCAAAATTACCTCTGTACTCTACTCATTCCTCAGCCCAACCCTGAACCCCCTCATTTACACATTGAGGAACAAGGATGTCAAGCTTGCCCTGGGCAGGCTCTTACCCTCTTTCTCACATTAAGTGGAGATGTGTAGAATATTCTCCTGGTCTGGGGTGTTCCTAGAAATGCTTTCCTGAGAGCAGCTACATGGAGCAAAGTGTACCGACCGCTGCTTCAGAAAACCTTTCTCTGATGCACGTACTGGACAATTCCACTCACTGTAACTTCCAAAACAACAGAATTCTTAGAGGCAATGTAAACAAACAATCAAGCTTTTATTTCCTGATAAATACACATTATTTTAAAAGTAATTAAAGTTTATCTAAATGGAGATTCTGTATTCCTGAACTAGAAGATTTTCAGTGGCTCCCTGTAACCATCAGTGAACCTTGTTTCAGAGCTACAGCCAATGAATCTAAACTTCTTAAGGAAGCTTGACAGGCCAGCATGGCCACAGTGTCTTGGGAAGACCAATGTTGAGAGAAATGGGGTTCTTCCTTCTTAGCTCTGGTAGTCAAAGCTGGTGATACTGGCATGGAGAGAGAACCAATTGATGGAGCGGAGATGAAGCATACGTTTCAAAAATGAACTCACATATATTAATCCTGCTGATTTTTCACAAGGATGAGACAATTAAAATGATAGGAAAGACGAATTATTTTTAACAGTTTAGGGAGAAGTAGATAAATGACTACACACAAAGCATGGAGTGGATGCTCCCAGCACGCCATCAACAATGATCATAAGCAAAGAATCACATGCTAAACTCTTTCATACGCTATATGTTGATCATATTTGTTCCCCTTTCCCAACTCCTCCCAAACTCCCTCTACCTCCCTACCCATTCAATGTTATATTCTCTCTCTCTCTCTCTCTCTCTCTCTCTCTCTCTCTCTTCTTTTCTCCCTCTCTCTTCATCCTTGTGACTAAAATACTTTTCCAAAACATTTATTTTGACTAATGGTTTCAGAAGTTTCAGTCCATGGCTTTTGGCTCTTTCTTTTGGTCTGTGGTCAGGCAGGACCTCATGGCGATGGGCTTATGTGGTAGAGAAGCTTCCTCACTTTGTGGCAGCCCAGAACACATAGAAGAAAAACTCCCGTGGTCAAGTGGGTTTCTCCTTCTCCCTTTAGCCATGACTTCCTGTCCTCAGTTTCCAGGATGGTGCTGCCTACATGGAGAGTGGCTCCACTTCTTCAGTGAATCATTTCTGGAAACACTGTCACCTGCATGGACATAAGTGTCCCTCAGTAATCTCCTAAGTGGATCTTCATTCAGTTACAGTAACAATAAAGATTAACAACCGTAAACCATTGACCTGATGTTTTGCCTGTTAGCTTCTTTCACATTGTTTCTTTCATTGTGAAATCATATTTTGTACTATTTATTATGTTATTGGTCTTGTGAGTGATATTTAAGCTATAGAACAACTGATAATCACACAAACACAGCGTATACAAATGTTCACACACACATATGCATGCATCTCAAAAATACATTATAGGTCATGTTAACATATGGAACACAATATAGCAGTAACTTTCCAGGAGAAGTCAGGTTACACAGAACACACAAGATACTGGAGGCTAAGTCAGAACTGTGACCAAGCAAGCCTGTGATGTGGCACTGTGTCTAGAAAAGGGCTACTTTGCTGGTATCTGGCTCTGGGCTGACATGTCTGTATGCTGAAATCAGAGGAAGTTCAGTATGCATCAGGGGTTGTCAATTCTAATCCCCTAATCTCTTCTGTAATGGTGTCCTTTCCTCAACCTGAGATACAAGCTGTGATTTAATGAATGTTATGAAACGATAATAGCAAAGAAGCAAAGAAGCAAACCAGGGCTGCAAAAGCCTACAGGAGCCATGCACTGAGAGTAGAGATTTCTCATCTCTATAACAACATCATAGTGGCTGCTGGGACGCAGGTTTAAGGAATTTAATTACAACTCACTGAAGAACTTACACTCCAGAATTAACTAGCTGTCAAGTTTGGTTCGTGTAGAAGAATTTTAATCCAGCAACATGCTTGCTCTGGCAAGGGATGACATCCAAAGACCTTCTAGGTCTATGTGGTCTAGCTGGAGTGGCATATATCTTTAATTTTTCTGGCTGGAATACAGGTATGCCTTTAGTACATACCTTTAATCCCAAACAATGACATCTAGGTGCAGAGCAGTTCAGTAAGTGCAGTTCAGTTGAATTCAGACAATGCAGTGGAATTCATTTGAGTTCAGTTCAGGCCACTTTGGTGCAGTTGAATTGAATGCAGTTGAGTTCAGATGAGTTCATGCAGTTCCGTACAGGTCAGTAGAGGCAGTTGAAGCCAGAGAATAAGAAGGAGCCAGGTTAGTTTGAGGCCAAGCAACAATTCTGTTGGAAGCCAAGAAAAGCCAGATTGAATCAGCCTGGATAGGAGGTTGAGACAGAACAACTGAATTGAACCAGCCAGCCAGAATTCAGAAAGAACTAGAAAGGGTGAGCTTATTCAGCAGTAAGCCTCTAAGATGACAATAACATCTGACAAATAAAAGTTACATTTACAGGTTTAGTAAGTCATAGAAGTAGCTTAATGTTTGAGAGCACTGTACTTACACTCAAGCACATTTGAATGTATTAGGTATGTGAAAATGCATAAGAGGTTACTAAAATACTTAAAATATCAACAAATTATGTGCAGACTTAGATAGGGGATCTGAGGTAACATCTTAGCCTACATTCTCAATAGTCTGGGGATGCATAAATGAAATCTTCTTTCTGTTTTCTCTCTAGTCTTAAATAATTCCTCTCTAATGGAATTATTTTCAAATGGAAAATAATTTTTTGAGGGTTGCTTTGAATCCCTTGTCTTTCATGGTATGAATGAGGGGGTTGAGAGATGGGGTCACAGTGCAATACAAAAAGATTATGGCCTTTTCTAGAAGCCCAGCAGATCCTACAGTGGGCTGGATGTAGGTGTAGATGATTGTGGAGTAATACAGAATGAACACTACTGGGTGAGCAGAACAGTAGAGAATGGACATTCTTGCCCTCAACAGAGCAGATGAGCAGGATGCTGGTGATTATGAAGCCAAAAGAAAGCATGGTGGGTAAGAAGTTTAGGCCTCTCAGAAACATGTCTGCAAGGACTCTTATGATATTCTTGATGAAGGTGGAACTACAACATAGTAATGATATTGATGGAATCTTGCAGAAGAACTGTGATATCAGATTGGACTCACAAAAGGACAGTGGAAACATGAGACAAGGAGCACTAAGTAATTTACAGTGCCTATCAACTACACAAAAGTTTCCAAGGCCACAGAGGACCTATATTATATTCATAATGGTGCCCCGGTGCAAAGCTGGCAGTTGAGTTGTTGGGCAATGGGGGTCCCATATCTTCCCATACTACAGGATACTCTTATCGCTGTTGCTTATCATCCAGAACTTGATGGGCCCTATTACCAAAGATACAATATACTTGAGTCATTGGGCATGAATAAATCAATATGGTACTGATCTAAAAACTTTATCCCTACTGGGCAGCTTTCATAATGCTATAATGTTTTATGATACTGTTAGGGGAGACACGTAATCAAAAGCTTACCTAACTGTGAACCCTGTGAGCTACAATAATGAATGTCCAGGCAAGATATCCACTGGTTACAAAAAAAATGGCATGAATGTATCGGAGTAACCAACCACTTTAGAATTGGATTTAAGACCCACTCCACAAGCTGAAACTAATAGCTGACCCTGTCAACTGGACCAAAACCCTGTCCTAGGGGAGAATTATTTAGTTAATTCAAAGAATATTGAAAGGAAACCAAAAACAATATTGAGGGGAACATGAGTCAACCAGGAGGAGGCAAAGAGGTCAAAGGCCACCGTAGTTTAGGCTATGACCTTAAGGCAGCCAGAGCATAAGTGAGGATTTGGATGGGCCACTGAAGGTTTCTGAATGTTCCAAGAAGTGCACAGCTCCTGAAGGACAGCAGCTGTGTTCCTCTCACTGCTCCCTTTCTGGCCACATCTTCCAAAACAACATGCTCCAGGCACACAGAGCGCTGCATTACTTCACAGTGGAAATTACAAGGTCCTGGCATCAAAAACTCTTAAGCATCTAGCAAACTTCTGCTGACACCCTCCTGGATGAGAGCCAGTTTTGCCAGGGAAGCTGCTTCTAAGCATTGATGGACAAGATGGAAGGCCAAGGCAGGACTTATCTTATCACACACTGCCACAGCATGCCCCCAGCATGGCAAGCATCTTCCCGAAAAATCCTATTCAGAGATATACTAAAATGTGAAAGGAAATAAAAATTTTCAGATTTATCATAAGTGAAATACCAATACCAATACCAATACCAATACCAATTGTCGTAAACTCCCAGAATGCTTTATACCCCCAGGTCCCCTACTTACATGCCAGCCACAACCAAGGCTGAGTAACCTTTATGGGTAAAAAGGGAATACAGGCATAAGGCAGTGTCTACCCACAGCTCCTGGCTCATGTAACAGCTATAAGCAGAGAAGGCTAGGAGTAGGCCACACCCACATTGGATGTTTTAAGGAAATCATTTAACCACCGAGATCCATAACCTCTTGGATACCCCATGATCCTACAAGGTATCAAGTGTTTCTTCAGGGCTTCTCCTCCCTAAAGGGCAGCAGTTGAACACTTGTCCCTTGTGGCTCAACAAAATGTGTCCTCAGGAAAGGAACAGAGAAATCTACCAAACCTGTGATCCCCCAATCCAGCATGGCTGAAGGCAGTGGTGTTGGCACAGGCTCAGCAGGAGAGAAGTCTCCGGAGTGCAACTTTGACATCCTTGTTCCTCAGAGTGTAGATGAGGGGGTTCAAGGTGGGTGCTACTGACGTGTAGATAATGGATACCACCTTGTCCTTGTTCAGTGAGTAGCTGGATGCAGGGCGAATGTAGGTGTAGATGACAGTGGAGTAGTACATGGTGACCACAATGAGATGTGCAGAGCAGGTGGAGAAGGCCCGTCGCTTACCCTCAGCTGAGCGTATCTTCAGGATGCTGGCCACAATAAAGCCATAGGAGAGGATTGTCACAGAGAAGTTCCCTACAGCCAGGAACACATCTGCAGCAAAGGCCATGGCCTCATTCAATTGTGTTGGAGCACAGGAGAGCTTCAACAGTGGAGGAATCTCACAGAAGAAGTGCTCTATCACATTGGAGCTGCAGAATGGTAGACGCAACATCAGGCCTGTGTGCACGCTAGTATTAGTCAGGCTGATGGTCCAGACAATGCCAGCCAGGAATGCACACACCCTGAGTCCCATCCAAGCACTGTAGTGCAGGGGACAGCAGATGGCCACAAAGCGGTCATAGGCCATAGCTGAGAAGAGCAGAAGCTCTGCCCCCAGTGACCATGTGAAGAAGAAGAGCTGGGCCATGCAACCCCCATAAGAGATGGTCCTTCCTGCCATCATGCTGTCCAGTAGCTTGGGTAGGATGGTGGAGGTGCAGAGGATGTCCACCATGGCCAAGTTGACCAGGAAGAAGTACATGGGGGTATGCAGGGCTGGGCTGGCACTGATTGTCACCATAATGAGCAGGTTTCCTGAGATTGCAGCCGTGTATAAGCAGAGGAAGCTGAGGAGAAGTGGTACCCGAAGGTGGGGCATTTCTGAGAATCCCAGGATGAGGAACTCAGTGACCAGTGTCCCATTCATCACAGAGCTGGAGAGGCTTTGGGATCCGGGGGTAGTGGGTTTTCTGTGGCAGATCTGATAGTATCTGAAGATGAAAGATGTGCTCCAGTTTCAATTTGTGCTAACGACCCAACGCAGATGTGTTGAGACCTAGCAAACCTCAGTATTACTGGCGGTAAGAACAGGACACTATGCCAGCCAAGGCTGCAGGTCTCATTCTAGATGCTGGACTTCTAGGAGAGTGATGTGGCTATTCATAAACCTTAGAGATGCTGGATCTTTCTCCATTGGGAGTATTCTTTCCCCAGACTTCAGGGAGTATGGAACAGGAACAGGAATACTTCTCAGGATGGAAATCAGTCTGTCCTGGTAACATGGGAGAGGTGTGGTTACCTTCTATTCAAGACCTCTCAGACAGTGGGTGGGAACAGAGAAGGAATAAGAAAGATGACAAAATGCCCCTCACCTGGCCATGTAAAACACCATCAACCAAGGTCTTTCCTGGGCAGTATGGTTTGTATACTCACCTATACAAACTATAGTCATCCATGTGTGTGTCACTAGAGCTGGGGATCAAAGGCTTTAAAGTATAGCTGTGAAGTAGGGCACCAGGCAGGACTAAGCCATATCTCACCCCTGTATCCTGGCAGGCACATGTTGTCTCAAAGCTAAAACTCTATGGCTAAGTTCAAAAGCCTTAAACAGAGTGTGCTTGAATGAGTATGAGTATGAGTACTAGTATTATTAGACTGTGCACCCTCTTGTATAAACTATTGCTTAAACATAGGAGCCCTGGAGCTCAGAGTTTACATTTGCAGATAGTTCACTAGATTGTATTCATTTTTGAAGATTATTATTATTTTCATGTACCTATATACAGCCAGCATTATAACAATTTCCTAGTTTGGGCTTAGAACTCAACTCTCATACCTACCTCAGGCAGTGTCTGGAAGGTAGATACACTTATCCAAATATTACAAGGCTGTGTTACTGTGTGGGGTGGCTAGAAGATACCAGACCCCATCCCCTGGGGAATGAGCTCCCTTGTACAGGAGATACTATACATTTCAACATGAGATCTGAGAAGGATAACAAGAAAAGAAAAAAGGGGTAGGGAAAGAGAGTTAGAGAGACATAAGCATGGGGACAGAGAGACAGTGAGACAAAGATGAGGAGAGACAGAAATAGATTTTCTCTCTCACACACCCAAACTGGGAGAGGAAAAGGGGAGGGGCAGATATAGAGAAAGATATAAAGATAGAGATGGAGCAAGACATAGAGGCACCAATAAAGCAAGAAAAAATAAACACACAAAAAAACAAAAGAGAAAGAGAGAGACAGAGATACAGGTACGCTCTGAGAAGGCATGATGATATGATGTGTCCAAATAGTTCTTTTTTTTTTAATTACTTTCAGAACTGTCTTGAAAATTACACCTTAAATGATCTCATAACCCATACCTATTACCAAAAACATGGTCATTAATATTCAAATGCATGTATAATCAACATTAAACTCACATGGTAAGCCTACAGCAAGAATCTTCCCAGGTGTCCTCTCCAGAAATTTTCTTCTCAGCATCACACACACACACACACACACACACACACACACACCCCTGTCAACTTTCATTAGGGCCAGATTACATTAAAAACATTTAAAGAGTGTATGTGAGATCTTTAAGTAAAAGGGGATATTAGGGTATTGGTGTGAGGACCAGGAGCCCTGCATCCTCTATTATAGAAGAGACAAGTGCTCACAGGGAGGAACCAGTCCCTAAGGGACCAATTAGGCAGAACCACTCTGGCTTCCTGAGCAGGACTGGCTAGGGAGGTGACCAAGCCTCCTTTCAGGCAACACAACACACTCTTGTAGGACTGGTGACCCAAGAGCAGCCTGTCTGTCCTGCTACTCAGTGACTTGCTGTCTACCTATATCACCAATGGGAGCAGAGGGTAAAGGGAGCACTCAGGCAGATAAGGGGATGACGTTTGTGCCTAGAGCCAATTAACTACCCAAACCACAATTTCACAATGAAGCCCGAAAAAGCCCTTCATTCCAGATAGAAACACTTGAGAAGCCAAGGTCAGCGTTCTTTCCCCATCCCTGTCTGCTGTCCTCGGGCACAGACTATCACTGGTCACCATGCAGGGTTTTTTTTTTCCTATATCTGTACTTTTTTATTAGATATTTTCTTTATTTACATTTCTTTTTTATTAGATATTTTCTTCATTTACATTTCAAATGATATCCCAAAAGTCCCTTAACCCTCCCCCACCCTGATCCCCTACCCACCCACTCCCACTTCTTGGCCCTGGTGTTCTCCTATACTGGGGCAAATAAAGTTGGCTAGACCAAGGGGCCTCTCTTCCCAATAATGGCCAACTAGGCCATCTTCTGCTACATATGCAGCTAGAGACACAAGCTCGCGGGTACTGATTAGTTCATATTGTTGTTCCACCTATAGGGTGGCAGACCCCTTCAGCTCTTGGGTACTTTCTCTAGCTCCTAAATTGGGGGTGCTGTGTTCCATCCTATAGATGACTGTGAGTATCCACTTCTGTATTTGCCAGGCACTGGCAAAGCCTCACACGAGACAGCTATATCAGGATGTCTCTGGATAGTCCATTTTTCATCTTAGCTGTGAACTTTGTCTTTGTAACTCCTTCCATGGATATTTTATACCCTATTCTAGGGAGAAATGAAGTATCCACACGTTGGTCTTCCTTCTTGATTTTCTTTTGTTTGGGGAGTTGAATCTTGGGTATTCTAGGTGGGCTAGTATCCACTTAATCAGTGAGTGCATATCAAGTGACTTCTTTTGTGATTGGGTTACCTCACTCAGGATGATATCCTCCAGATACATCCATTTGCCCAAAAATTTCATAAATTCATTGTTTTAATAGCTGAATAGTAATCCATTGTGTAAATGTATCACATTTTCTGTATCCATTCCTCTGTTTAGGGACATCTGGGTTCTTTCCAGCTTCTGGCTATTATGAATAAGGCTGCTATGAACATAGTGGAGCATGTGTCCTTATTACCAGTTGGAACATCGTCTGGTTTATGCCCAGGAGAGGTATTGCTCAATCTAGTGGTAGTACTATGTCCAGTTTTCTGAGGAACCACCAGACTGATTTCCAGAGTGGTTGTACCAGCTTGCAATCCCACCAGCAATGGAAGAATGTTCCTCTTTCTCCACATCCACGCCAGCATCTGCTGTCACCTGAATTTTTGATCCTAGACATTCTGACTGGTGTGAGGTAGAATTTCAGGGTTCTTTTGATTTGCATTTCTCTGATGATTAATGATGTTGAACATTTTTTCAAGTGCTTCTCAGCCCTTCAGTATTCCTCAGTTGAGAATTCTTTGTTTAGCGCTGTACCCCATTTTTAATGGGGTTATTTGAATTTCTGGAGTCCAGCTTCTTGAGCTCTTTGTATATACTGGATATTAGTCCCCTATCTGATTTAGGATTGGTAAAAATCCTTTCCCAATCTGTTGGTGGCATTTTTGTCTTATTGACAATATCTTTTGCCCTACAGAAGCTTTGCAATTTTATGATGTCCCTTTGTCAATTCTTTATCTTACAGCACAAGCCATTGCTGTTCTGTTGAGGAATTTTTCCCCTGTGCCCGTATCTTCGAGGCTTTTCTTCACTTTCTTCTTTATAAATTTCAGTGTCTCTGGTTTTATGTGAAGTTCTTTGATCCACTTAGACTTGAGCTTAGTACAATAAGATAAGAATGGATCAATTTGCATTCTTCTACATGATAATCGCCAGTTGGACCAGCATCATTTGTTGAAAATGCTGTCTTTTTTTTCACTGGATGATTTTAGCTCCCTTGTCAAAGATCAAGTGACCATAGGTGTGTGGGTTCATTCCTGGGTCTTCAATTCTATTCCATTGATCTACCTGTCTGTCACTGTACGAGTACCATACAGTTTTTATCACAATTGCTCTGTAGTACAGCTTGGGGTCACTCATGGTGACTCCCTCAGAGGTTCTTTTATTGTTGAAAATAGTTTTTACTATCCTAGGTTTTTTATTATTCCAGATGAATTTGCAAATTGCCCTTTCTAACTCAATGAAGAATTGAGTTGGAATTTTGATGGGGATTGCATTGAATCTGTAGATTGCTTTTGGCAGGATAGCCATTTTGACTGTTTTAATCCTGCCAATCCATGAGCATGGGAGATCTTTCCATCTTCTGAGATCTTCTTCAATTTCTTTCTTCAGAGATTTGAAGTTCTTGTCATACAGATCTTTCACTTCCTTATTAGAGTCACACCAAGGTATTTTATATTATTTGTGACTATTGGGAAGGGTGTTGTTTCCCTAATTTGTTTCTCAGCCAGTTTTTCCTTTGTGTAGAGAAAGACCACTGATTTGTTTCAGTTAATTTTATATCCAGCTACTGATAAACAGCTTCAGCAGTTCTCTGGTGGAATTTTTAGGGTCACTTATATATACTATCATATCATCTGCAAACAGTGATATTTTGACTTCTTACTTTCCAATTTGTATACCTTTGATATCCTTTTTTTTTTTGTTGTTGTTGTTGAATTGCTCTAGCTAGGACTTCAAGTACTATATTGAATAGGTAGGGAGAAAGTAGGCAGCCTTGTCTAGCCCATGATTTTAGTGGGATTGCTTCATGTTTCTCTCCATTTAGTTTTATGCTTGCTACCGCTTTGCTCTAGATTGCTTTTATTATGTTTAGGTCTGGGCCCTGAATTCCTGATCTTTCCATGATTTTTATCATGAAGGGGTGTTGGATTTTGTCAAATGCTTTCTCAGCATCTAAGGAGATGATCATGTGATTTTTGTCTTTGAGTTTGTTTATATAGTGGATTACGTTTATGGATTTCCGTATATTAAACCATCCCTGCATCCCTGGGATGAAGCCTACTTGGTCATGATGAACGGTCATTTTGATGTGTTCTTGGATTCAGTTAGTGAGAATTTTATTGAGTGTTTTTGCATCGATATTCATAAGGAAAATTGGTGTGAAGTTCTCTTTCTTTGTTGGATCTTTGTATAGTTTAGGTATCAGAGTAATTGTGGCTTCATAGAATGAATTGGGTAGAATACCTTCTGTTTCTATTTTGTGTCACCATACAGTTTCATCTCCTCTAAGTGGATAATGTCCTCGGGCTGTGCAGCTGCCAGAATTCTGCTCTTTCATGTCCACTTTCCTCAACCAGTGAGCAAGAACAAACTTCACCTAAGCACAATAACATTCCATCCCAGACCAGAAGTGACCTGCCCTTAGCAATAGTGCTAGACTAGTGCGGGTCAGGGTCCAGGAAGCTGCTCTCTTCCCAGAAAGGTCACATGACTGCTATGGCCTTCACATACACAACCATTTTATATTGAAACATGGTTAGCTTTTTCTTCTATGGTCATGGTAAACTAGAGGCCTTGTCTGACACCTAAGCTCTGGACAGGGCACCTCTCCAGGCTGAGGCTGGACCTTGACATAAACTCCCCTTGACTCTGTAATCAGATTCATGCCTTAATTGTCTTCCTGGACTCAGAGGACCAATCACATCTCACTGAGCTACTTAAAGGAATGAGGACTGGTGTGCTAGTCCACCATCTTCCTCCAGCCCTTCCCTGCTTCTGTCTACTCCACATTCTCCACATAACCAACAATCACTGACATGTGCCCCATTGCACACGATTTCAGCCTGTGGTCCAGTCATCCATGTGGTTAATCACAATTTGTTGGTTACAGGCATGAACCAGGTCCCAAAGCAACCTCTGGGAACACTGCTGGGATTGCCTCACTAGGCATCTCCCTACTCTACAGACTAGCAGGAGGCATGGCCAGCACAGTGTGGGAGAGGCTGCATTAGTGGTGCAAGAGCTCTAGCCATTCCTCCAAATGCTCAGCTCCTGCCTATATCTGTGATCAAGACTTCAACTCCCAGTACCATGTCATTGTATGTTGAGACAAAGATGCAAAATCAGGATCTAATCACTTCCCAAAAGCCCATCAGCTCGTAATAAAACCCCAGTGCATAAATTCAAGTCATTGCCTTTTATTTCTCTGTCCCTTCTATTTAGAGAACATTAGATAGGCACTGCCCTTACATGGCATGGCAGTATTAAGGAGAGTGAAGACATGTGATTGGGTGTTCAGAGTCATCTCTAAGCAGTGTGAGGAGATGAATCAGAGATCAGCCTGCCCTGTTCTCAGCACTCTTGGTCCAGGATGCACCATCCTGGAGTGGCTGGAGATGGTTCCAAATCCACAGTACTTGTCCCCTCCCTTGAGTGTTAAAACAGTTGAACAAGAGGTCAAGAAACTGACTCGGAGGGGATGTAGGAGGGGGAAGCGGAGAAGATGAGGGGGGAGTGTCACCCTTAGAAAAGTGGGTCCATCTTAAGATAATATACTTTTCCTTCCTAGAATTATATCCCCTTTACCAAGTCCATGGAAGCTGCCATGAGATTTCAGCTTTTCTGAGCCCTAACTAGTAGGGACAGGTCTTTTTCTTTCAGATGCTGAACAGAGCATAAGTAAGCATTTGAGCTCCCTAACACTGTCAGGCTTGCCACACACACACACACACACACACACACACTGTGCTCTGCACCCCTGGCTATCTGCTGCCATGTGACAGACACTTCTTCGGGATGCTTTCATACATGGATCCCCCTTCTTTTTGTGATTATGTGCAGCTTATTTAGCCTGGATATTTGTTTTTATTCACTAGCACTTTAGGCCTTCTTACTTTTTTCTAATGCAGTCCCTCAGCCATGTGACTGACCTCCATGGTTGTTTATTTGCTTGCTTGTTTTGTTGTTTTCTTTCAGACAGAATGACCCCAATCCCACCTTCGCATCTCCAGTCTCCTCCTCTGGGAAGCTGCCAGATTTACAGCTTGCCTGAAGCTGACGCTTTCCTTTCATCTGTAATAAGTTGCCCTTGCCCTTCCGTGTGATTTACTTCTTAAGTTAATGTATCCATATCGCCTAGAACCCAACAAGGGGCCCCCAACTACGCTATGTGATGTTGTGTGAGTCCACGCAGACTCCCCATGATTTCCAGTATCACTTCTTTCCTGCCCATTAATGATTTAGTCCGTGGAGAAAATGATCCCACTGCTGTATACTCAGAAGGCATCAAGCCCTTCATACACTTTAGAACCTGAAGAATAGTAATACCCTCAAACTCACAATATCCTCTGTGTGAGTTTGAGGTGTGAGTTTGTGAACATTTTATTTATCTAGAATATACTTTGCTTCTTGAAAAAATCCTTACCTAAACCAATGAGGTGGTAAAGGCCAGTACCTAGCCTCTGAGTCACATCACAGTTGCTGTAGTTGGAGATGCCATGTTAGAGAAATCACTATTGTCTCCTCTTGTATAGCTTGATACATTTATTGCCACCCAGAAGCACAGTGGCTTCAATGACTCATAGGAGAGCTTGGTCTCCAGTAATGGCAATGAACTGAGCAGAGTGATAGAGCATGGAGCTTGATCTGTGGTAACAGTAATTAGGTTGTTGGCATGCTCCCCTGGAAAAGGTCACAGGGTGCTCTCCTGGGAATCCAATCACCAGCCTTTCCTGTCTATACAAATCTTAGAGATGCTAAAGTGTACAGATACCAAAATTAACTAGGGGTAGGACTTTTGATTAATGTAGGTGCCCATAAAATGATTTATTCACCAAGCTTGTCTTGACAAAATCTTTCTTTGGTCTGTCAGCCTCTTGAGTATTTGGAGTAAGTAGATGATGCTCTAGCAGTCTCTCCTGCTATGACACATCTCCTGTAGCATATTGTTCAGACCAATCTACCACCATACTGCCTTCAATGCACTCAAACTTGTCTAGTCTCAGAAGCTAGAATGATCAGGCCTGGTTAGTTCTCAATGTGGGAGAACTTATCTACTGAGCAACACGACTGAAGTAAGGAACTGTTTCTCTTATGATTGCTACACTGCAGGAAGATACCCAGAGGCCCAGCCACTATGTGGCCAACCCATAGAGGGAGCCACTATAATGTGCAAGTATGTAGTGGAGAGTTGGGAGAGAAAGAGAAACAGAATGGTTTGAGCACCATAAGGAGAGGCAGAACTGAAGAGGAGAGGGTAATGAGGAAGAGTCTGATGTGTGTAGCCTGCCCTGCCACCTGAGGTCATGATGAAGTCCATGTCTGGGTCTATGGCCATGCAACAGCAGGGGATCTATATTGATATCAGGTACTTATGTTACCACCAAAGGTCATGGGGATGTCCCTGATCTGGGATGCTGCCTAGGACCATATTGATGTCCAAGGCCTATGCAGAGCTGGCTCCATCTCCTACTAGCTGTAGCGCTCCAAAGAGCAGTTACCCCTTCCCCTTTACCAACCTTGCGTGGGCAGCACAGTAGAGCTAGCCCTGCTGGCAGTGATACAGGTGAACTAGCCCTGATTACATGAGCATGGGAGAGCTGCCCATGCCTCTTGATGTCTGCCATGAGGTGAGAGAAAGATGCCCTCCCAATCCCTGGCATCTTTCCACCTCTGCTAGACAGGACAGCTGGCCCTAACATCATGAAAGGAGGAGAACTAGCCCCACCCCTTCCTGAGTGAGCCAGGGAGGACAGTGCTGGAGAGCTGATCGTGGTGGTATAGGTGTGGATGATCCCAGCTCAGCTACCACTCCATTCCAGGTCCAGGGCTTTGAGTTTACTCACCCTACCCCTCATACACCCCATTTACAAACTGCTGGAGCATGTAACTGGTTTGGTCCTGTAGATCCATTACACAGGGCAACAGCAGGGTATTTAAGAGGAGTCCCAGTGAGGATCCAGCATTGATAGCATAACAGAAGCCAGAGGTCTCTATCAGGCCAATGGCTCATTGCAATGAACATTTGCAAATAAGGATATTAGAACAAAAGTGTGCACTGTGTGCCACACTATAACACACTGAAGTTTCTGTGGCAAGATTTTTTTGTCTTGTTTTTTTTTTCCTAATGAGGAAAGAGAGGTTGCAAGGACAGAGGACAAATACAAAGTGATGGGGAGATGAGTCAGAATGAGATGTATGATGTGAATTCACAAAGAATACAAACTTTCAAAAAAGATTATTATATTACATGTCATACACAGAAAAAGAAAGACAGGTTTCTTAGTATGAAAAAGAGCAACATCTTTTGAGCTCTGAAAAAACAATCACTCAGACTTCTATACACAGAGAAGTTACCTTTTTTAAAACGTTAATTTATTTTTTACACTCCAGATTCCCTGCCCCCTCATCCACCCTCTGACTGCTCCACATTCCAACCCCTCCCCCCATCTAAACATGGATGCCCCTACTCCCCACCCCACCTGACCTCAACTCTCTAGGATCTCCAGTCTCTTGAGAGTTAGGTGCATCATCTCTGAATGAACACAGATCTAGAAGTCCTCTACTGTATGTGTGTTTGGGGCCTCATACCAGCTGGTGTATGCTGTCTGTTTGGTGGTCCAGGGTTTGAGAGATCTCAGAGGTCCAGATTAATTGAGACTGCGGGTCCTACTACAGAGGCCAGAGGGAGATTGAACTCCTACTCAGTCGGCAGAAGCTTCTGTCCAAACCAAGAAAAGGCTGGCATCCTTTACTATGATGGCAAGATATGCCAGCTCAAGAGGAACAGACGAGTCAACCCACACCTTCATGGGCATTACCGGTATGAGAGCATATTGCTTGTTCTCTCTCATCTCAGAGGTGTAAGGACCAAGGTGCCACCAGACACAGTTCTCAAGTCCAAACTAAGAGGACTTAGTCCAATGTCAATGTCTGGTGATTTTCTCCAATGCATGATACCAAAAAGCTCTACATAAGAGATAGCTACCCAGGATATAAACATACAGCCTGCCTCAAACCTGGATGTCCACACTTCCAAAAGAAAATGGCCAATGGCTCCTCCAAGGAGAGCACAGTACATATACATCCGCCATATAAATTACCTTTCTGTTCTCTGACAAAACATCAGATTCTCAGTCACACATCCAAAATAGTTGATCAACTGCTCGATCCAGTCACATTTGGTGCCTTCTGCCTCCTCATTGAAAACAGGGAAATAACTTTTTGAGGGCGACTTTGACATCCTTGTTCCTCAGAGAATAAATGGCGGGGTTCAGGGTAGGGCTGACTGCTGTGTACAATAAGGCAACCACTTTGCCATTCTCCAAGGAGGATCCGGAACCAGGCTGCAAATAGGTGTAGATGACAGTGGAGTAGTATAGGACAACCACCACCAGGTGGGCAGAGCAGGTGGAGAAGGCACGCTTCTTGCCCTCTGTGGAACGGATGCGCAGGATGCTTGCAATGATGAAGCTGTAGGATATCATAGTCAACAGAAAGTTGACTACACCAAAATAAACATCTGCAATGACAATCATGATGTTGTTGAGGGTGGTTGGGCTGCAAGACAGAAGCAGCAATGTTGGTACTTCACATAAGAAGTGACGAATTTGGTTGGGACCACAGAAATTGAGTCGGGCCATCAGGCCAGTGTGCACAGATGTGCTGGCTGCACTGATGACCCACACACTTCCTGCGAGCAGGACACAGATGGGCCAACTCATCAACATGCTGTAGTGCAGTGGGCGGCAGATGGCCACATAGCGGTCATAGGCCATGGCAGTGAGCAGCAGAAGCTCAGCCCCTAGAAACCAGGTCAGGAAGAAGAGTTGGGTCATGCATCCTTTATAAGAGATGTGACTGCTCTTACCCACCAAACCCTCCAGCAGCTTGGGAAGAACAGTGGATGTACAGACGATGTCCAAGAGGGCCAGGTTTGCAAGGAAGAAGTACATGGGGGTATGAAGGCTTGGGTTGAGGCTGATGGCTATGATGATGAGGGTGTTTCCTGCGAGAGCCAGGATGTAAAGAAGCAAGAAAAAGGCCAAGAAGAGAGCCTGGAGCCCTGGGTCCTCAGAGAGTCCCTGCAGGACAAACTCTACCACAGTTGTGTAGTTGTTTATTGCCATTTGACAGTGAGTCCTGGGAGTTACTGTGACACAGCTGGGGATGGTCAAGGAGACACAGGGTGTGGGGAAGTCATCCTTTCACACCGGATTCAGCCAGCTGTAAGTAGGAGTGCTTCTCATGGCTCTGTTTCTATAGAAATGATAACATCATCTATCAACACAGTGTGACAGTGTGAGCATGAACTCTCCACTCTGTACACAGTATAGCATGAACTCTCTGTATACAGTACAGTGTGAGCATGAACTCTCTACTCTGTACACAGTAGACCCAGAACAGAAGGAACTCCTGCCTTGATGGGCAGTATCCGTCTACAGCCTCTGTTTGATTTAACATAGATCATGTCCTATGATACCCTGAGAACTGGAGCTCCGCTTAGAAAGAATGCCAGGCAGCTAAGGCATACTAAGTCTGTTCTATAGCTTAGACTTTTTGGACCTAGAAAGAACCAGCCTTATCAAGGGGTTGGCCAGGTTTCTCAGAGGCACGGAGAAAAACAGTTCCAGGATGCATGTTTTGGGGTCTGGATAGATTCAGAACACAGAGCTGTTATAGAATGGCATGCAGGTGGTACAGATGGCCCTGGCTCTTGAGGAATGAATATAACCCTTTTGTAAATACCACAACTGTTTCCACGTGGTCACTCTAAATCATTCCCTTGAGGTTGATAAACCCAATGAGGATAGCAGGTATCGCTCACTTCCCTGGGAAGGCTTGTGCCTGCCAGAGAAGGTATCATGCTGTGCCATGACTGGAAACAACATGAAAGGCATGGACCTGGCTTCAAGCCAGCCCCCAATTTCTAGGCTATCACTCCTACCCAGCTTCAAGTCTGACTTCCCCTCACCTCATACACATATGTCTCTGATCATCCAGGACTCTCCAAGCGTATGGGCCTCTCAGGTAGAGAAGGATGTGGACTGATCAGCATGCAGAGAAAGAGCTCTGCCCCTTTCTACTATCTGATGGGAGTGAGCATGCCCGGACCCATCCTGGAGACTCCATGAGTGGGATGTTGGCTGCATGAAAACAAAGAACTCACAAAGGGTATGTGCTGAACAAGGAAGACACTCTGCCTATGAGTGCACAGATCAAGGCCTTTCTCCTACAGGGTGAACTTGAGCTTATATACCCTATCTTCTCTCACTGAAGAGCTAAGCTACCCATAAAACCTTCAGGACCCATACTTGTGCCCACAAAAGGGAAGATTTATCTGTCAGCCTTCCCTGCAGGTCCCAGGGGCCTCATACAGACGGCAGGGCCTCTCAACTGAACCCCCCAAATCTCCTCTGTCTACATCTCAACCTCAGTAACTGTCTGCTTCTAACTATTGAGGCCACAGCTGGCTCTGAGTTCTGAACTCTGTACCAGATCTACAGGAAACCACCATGCCTCTCTAGAGACCCAAATCTGCTTCAGAGCCAAGCCACAGGGCAAGATTTCTATTCATACTGATCAACAGCCCAGATAGGTCACAGAGCAGACCTATAGAGCCATGCATTTAAAGTTTCAAACTGTAACTATGGGTCAAAGTAATTCTGGTAACAGTTTTTTTTTTTTCATTTTATATACTAAAATAGATCAGAGCAAAACCAAATCTCTTCTGAGAATTATCCCTCCCTCACAGAAGACACAGAAAAGAAAGAAAGAAAGAAAGAAAGAAAGAAAGAAAGAAAGAAAGAAAGAAAGAAAGAAAGAAAGAAAGAAGATGGGTGCCCCCCCCAAAGGGAATAGAGGAAGGAGCAACTCACATGGAAGAAGAAGCTGTCCATGGCTGCCCATCTAAACCCAAGATGTCTACATGTCATAGAGAACATACAGGATGGGCACAAAGTTAGAANCCCTGTAGGAGGATGTATTTCATGTTAACAAACTGTTCCTCAGCGTAGTCTGTGGGTTTCCCTCACCTCATTTTATCATTGCATCACTACATTATCTTGGTGTGACATGGTCCTATCGATAAACCAACTCTGATCAGTTAGTTCATCACTGTCTGGGGACATAAATTGTAGGCTACTCTCATGCTTTGTCTGGAAAATGCATAGCCATTGTGGTAGATCACACTTGAGGTTGACCCTGAATGGAAGCAACTTTTCACTGAAGTTTTCAAATCTCCCCATGGGGAGAGATTGTGTGAAGACTGTGGAGGTGAGGTTCAGCATGAATGTACAGGACTTGAGCTCCACCATGTTCTGTGGCATGAGCCCTTGGCAGCAGATTGGCTTCCCTGTAAAGCCAGAAGACTCACAGCAGGGGTGAACCATCTCTTGCAGTCACAGACCAGTGCACAAAGTAACCCATTCAGAATCAGTCATTGCAAAAACTAAAGGAGCTAAATTAATCCAAACTCCACAAACCAAATAACAACTGGCCACCTTAAGTTCCAAATCCTCCAAAGTCCTTGAACTCTGTCAATAAACACATTCTCAATCTCTCCTAAAATGTCACCCACTTAACAGAGCAACAAACACAACACTTACAGCACCACTCAAGATGTGAGCAATTAAGGTGAGATAAGAGCTTCAATTACATTTGATCTTTCTACTCAATTATCCATAAAGAGATGAAACTGAGTTATAAAACTAATAGGTAATCAAAGGCTATAAACCTGATTTAAGGATAATGCATGGTCCAAAATAAGACACCATGTTTATAGCATATAAACCTCAAAACTGGGGCTAATTAGCTCATGGAAAACTGATGGTCATCTATCTGCCCCTTACTGCCCTGGGGCAGCAGTCATCCACAGAGCAGGGTGCTCTCTCACAGCAATGAGATGTGATAGAGTGGCGATGGACCTAACTGCCCATGGGCCTGTGAGGACTCTGTCTTCTGCCTCTGAAAATATCATGTGGTGGTTTGGCTGCTGTAATGGTGACAAGCAGTGAAGGCCATTAACATCTAAAAGCTATAGGAGGGGCTATAGGGTCAAGAAATTGGATGAGGTGGACAGCCCTGCAATTGGCAGGTACTGCTCCTTGAAGCAGCCCCCTACCACCACTTCAGCTCAGGTATGACAGCACAAGGTACAGTAGGCTTTGACTCTTCAAGATCAGAAGGCACAGTAAGCCACATTTTTTTCATTTTTATTTAGGAAGCAGCTGTAGGACTATCTTCTACCCAACTCCAAATAGGAGAGAGGGCTCAGAAGAGGAAAGCTAGGGGGAGCTAGTCATGGAGGCTCTATGAAAGTAACTCTGATGACATTAGATGAGCTCCTGCCTAACACAGAGCAACATGTTATCCATTACATACCCAGTGCATTAAAAAGACTGACACTGCATGTAGTAAAGTAAGAGTCTCTGTTTGTCATCCCTCTGGGTGATGGGAGTATATACATCCCTCATGGAGTTAGGTAGGCCTGTCTTGGCTACCTCTAAAGAGAACAGTACTTAGAATATCTCAATGGCTGCCTTCTCATGAGAATTAAATCAGAAGGATTTGAAGATGACCTTGGGCTCTCCTTGTTCAGTAGGATGGGATGGCCAGGCTTTGGCTCATCCCATTGCTTATGGTTAGAGGAGCTCCACTTGTTGATGTCCTGGAGCTGCCTAGGGGCTGGTGCACATGGGGCTGTTTAATGCCAGGTTCAGTCACTGGGGGCCAATTTGTTCCCTTTGTAGTGGTGCTGTCTCTTCCAGCAGTTTGGACATAAAGAACTCCTGGGACCACATTTAGTTATGATCTCTGAAGACAAATATGCCAATAGTTTCACACACTTAGAAAGATCCAAAGTTACATGAGCTAGACTCACTCCTTGAGCTGCAGAAGGATAGGCACCACATCTGGACCACAGCCACTCATGAAAAGTAGAAAGGCAATCTCACACCCATGCATGGCTATCTCCAGAGCCATCCTATTTTATAATTTATGGGAGTATCCAAAGCTCGGCATCCTGTGCAGGAAAACCCACTGTGTGCCACTCCAATAGCTTGCCAACCTGCATCACTTTCATTGGGTTGGTTGGCTGTCCCATATGGACCAAATCCTGGGCTTCCTCCCACAGAATTCCTATCCAGGGAAGCCTTGCTTGTCCCTCTGGGTCTAGCCTCCACTCAGCCCTAGATGCTCTCTGTGATTGTAGTTGTGGGCTTATTTTTATGTTTGTCTTCCTTTTATCAAGACATAGTCTTACTGTGAAGTTCAAGTCCTGGGATTATTGTTGTGCCCCATGGTACCTGATTTATCCATAAGTTTGTATTTGCTGGAAGCTAAAGAAAACATTAACAAAGACATCACAAGAGTAAGTGTGTTACAAAATCACTAGCTTCTGTGCAATGTATATTTGGCTCACACAATCATTTTCTCTAAATACTTCATTCCTGTTACAGCTTCTCACCTGTGAACTGTGCTAGCCTTACTGTCTTTTCCTCACTGACCTGAATGTCCAGCAAGTGCATCCAGCTTATATCAAAATAAAACTAACCCTCCCTCCTTCATCTGCATCACTGAGGCCAACAGTTCTGTTAGAACTTTCTGGGAAACAAAAACCCAAATATCACTTCAAGGGAGCCACTTAAAGGCTAGGGGTGTGAATTGCAACCTTGGAACCTAGAGGAAGCAGGTCTTTCCTGGCATGGCAACCAGGCAGGGGCAGATGCTGTGCTGATTTGAACAACGAATGACTCCCCTAAGCTCAGGTATTTGAAGTTGGCTGCCAGGTGATGCCACTGTTTGGGGAGGTTTAGGATGTCTGGCCTTGCTGGTGGGAGAAAATCACTGAAGGTGAGCTCTGGTGTTTAGAGGCTTGCCGTGCCTCCAGTTTCCTCTCTTTGCTTTGTGGTCATGGTTGATGATGTAATCTCTCAGTTTTTCTGCTCCAGCCACCAGGCCTGCTCCCTGCTGCTATGCATCCTGGGATACATGGACTCTTAACCTTCTGGAACTGTCAATCCAAAGAGACCCTGCTATGAACTCCCTTTGTCATGGTATCTTATCACAACGACAGAGAAGTCGCTAAATCAGATGGGGAGAACCCTCTCCACTGGAGAACAGAGCCGCAGTGGCATATGCACCTCTTGGTAGAAAACCAGCCCTCAGCAATCTTTCCCATTGGCTTACTTTGGCTCCATGGAACCCAGCAATGCTCCCACTGGGTCAGCCTTACCCAGGAACCCTGTTCACTGTGGCTTTTTCCATCTGTCATATCTGCAAACATTTCCCTTCACAATGTAGGACATGCCTCCTGTCAGTCCAGGAACATTGCAGCCCACTAACTGAAGTCACCAGTCCCTATGTGAACACGAGTCATTCTTATGTAGAGCCATAGTGGGCTGATGCCATTGTTCCAGTCTCCATCTGGGGCTGCAGGTGGGGCGTATTGACTGGGATTTAATGTGAATAAATAAATTAATGGGGAAAATCAAAATTCAGTAAATTCCTAAGACTGATCAGATTCACGAGGCCCCTTCCATCCATGAATATACAATAAAGGCTGCTGAGAGTCACCATCACACAAGCCAAAGACGACTCTGAGACCAGAGCAGCTGCCTGGAAGAAGAAACCAACTGAGGTGCCTGGAATACATTTAGACCTACCGACTCTTTGGAAAGAACACTCTCCAACCTCCTGAGCTGCCTGGAGTGCTCCAGGTTCCCAAATTTTGTGAGCCGTCACCCAACCTGTGGTGACCTTTGTGATACAGCTCCTGTAAGTAACCTCTCCTCCACATTCCTGTACATACCACAGGCCCCAAATGCTGAGAAAGCAGCCTCCTGTTGATAGAAGAGGGAGCTGTGGTCATTAAGGTTGAGGCTATCTAGACTATGTGTGTACTGGGCTCTTGTCACTTCCCACTCAAGACTGCCAGTTGGGGGACAGTGAAGTTAAGTCCCTAAGTGTGATTCAGCACTGTTGGATGCTTGAATTTACCCAATCAAAATTGGAGGGGGAAATGTCAACAAAAATTCTAAAACGTTTGAAAAGCTTAAAGTAAAGATCAATAGCCCAAGAGTCAGGGAACCATCTTAGTGGGATTTTAAAAATATTTAGAACTGAATGATAACCTAATGCTGCCTATTAGAACATGCAGGATTCTGTGAAAATAGTTCAGTGTGCAGCTCATTGCTTAGACACTATTATGAAAAGTAACTGCTAAAAATAAGTGAATAGGCTGAAATTTTAATTAAAATTTTAATTAAGTTGAATTTTAATTCAAAATGAATTGTAACAACAACTCAAGGATGTGGTCTTTTGGCAAAGATTGGCCTGACCTATTTTTGCTAATTGCATATGGCTTTTGTAACTATCAGCTTAGTTTTCTGTAGTGGGAAAGGAACCCTGGGGCTCTCTGGCCAGGATGTGGTTTCCTTGATTAAGTATGGACCCTGAGAAAGGCTCTGGACTATCTCGGGCCCCAAATACCCAGGTGTAGTCACCAGCTAGCTGACTTTCGATTGGCTCTTAGGCTGTGTCTGAGTGTTCTTCTCCATTGTGATCCTCAAATCAAAACTGTTCATTTCCTCTTCAGCATAGCTCCCTGTGCCCCCCAAGAGTTCAAAGTTCTCTCACTCTGCATAATCCAGTGGTGGGTCCCTGTGTTAGTTCCCATCCGCTGCAAGAGGATGCTTCTTTGTTGATGGCTGTGCAAGACGTTGGCCTATGAGTATAATATAGCAAAATGTCCTCAGGAGTCACGTATTGTCAGATTCCTTAAGCAGAACAATAGTATTTGGTTCTCGCTAGTTTCCTGGACTATCTAGGCTCAGGTTCTTTCAATTTCTATAAGAACCACAATGGAATTTAATGGAGATTGCATTCAATCTACAGATCACTTTGGTAAGGTGGCCACCTTCACAACAGTAATCCTATTGATCCACAAGCATGAGCAATCTTCAATTTCTTTCTTCCGTCTCTTCAAGGTTTTTATTACACATGTCTTTCACTTGTTTGTCCAGAGAGATATTCCCTCTCTTCCTTTTCTTTTTTTTACTTTTCTTTTTCTTTCTTTTCTTTTCTTAATTTTCTTCCTTCCTTCCTTCGTTTCTTTCATTCTTCCTTCCTCTTTCTTTCTTTCTTTCTTTCTTTCTTTCTTTCTTTCTCTTTCTTTCTTTCTTTCTTTCTCCCTTCTCTTCTGTCTTTTTTCTTTCTTTCTTCTTTCTTTCTTCCTTTCTTCTCTTTTATTCTCTTCTCTTTCTTTTTCTCTTTTGAGGCAATTATGAAAGATACCGTATCATAGTTACTGTTTTATTGCTGGGAAGAGACACCATAACCAAGGCAACTCTTACAAAAGACAGAATTTAATTGAGCACTTGCATTAGTTTCAGAGGTCTAGTCCATTTTTATCATGATGGGGAGCATGGTAGCATGCAGGCAGTTGCTGAAGCAGTAGCTGAGAGCTACATCCTAATCCATAGGCAGAGAGAATGATGCTTGGCCAGGCAGGGACTTTTGAAGCCTCAAAGCCCATCTCCAGTAACACATTTCTTCTACCAAAGCCAAACCTACTAATCCTTCTAATCTCTTTAAATAATGCATCCCTGATAAATAAGCATTCAAATATATAAGTCTACTGGGGCCATTCTTATTCAAAACACCACACATTGTTGCTCTAACTTCTTTCTTAGAATGTTTGTGATTTGTATATAGGAGATTACTAATTCTAGTGTGTTAATTTTACATCCTGCTAGTTTGCTGAAAGTGTTTATTGGCAGTAGAAGTTTGTTGGTAGAGTTTTAGAGTCTTTATGCATACAATTATATTATTGGCAAATAAAGATGCCTTGACTTCTGTCTTTACTATTTCCATCCCCCTTGATCTCCTTCAGTTATATCACTGCCCTAGCTAAGACATCAAGTACTATATTGGAAAAAACAGACATTCTTGTCTTATTCCTGGTTTTAGTGAAACTGCTTTGTGTTTCTCTCCATTTATGTTAATGTTAGCTGTGTGCTTATCTTTATAATGGTGAGGTATGTCCTTTGTATCCCTAGTCTACCCAGGATTTTTATTATGAAAGGGTGTTAGATTGTGGCAAAGGCTTTTTATTCATCCAAAGAGATAATCTATTGGCTCTTGTCTTTTAGTCTGTTTATGTGGTGGATTATGTTTATTGATTTAAATATGTTGAACCATCCATGAGTCACTTAGATCATTATTACTCAGCCTATGTGTTGCTAAACACACAAGGGTCATGTATCAAATATGCTACATATCAGACATTTATATTATGGCTCATAATAATAGGAGGGTTACACTTATTAAGTACCAATGAAATAAATTTTATGGCAAGGGTCACCACAACCTAAAAAACTGTTAAAGAGTTTCAACACTTTTTGGTTAATATCCAAAAAGTGGGTACATGATGCCATATATGTCCTTTTGGGTCTGGGTTACCTTACTCAGGATGATATTTTCAGGATCCATATATTTTCTTACAACATTCATGAAGTTCTAGTTTTTAATAGTTGAGTAGTATTCCATTCTGAAAATGTACCACATTTTTGGTACCCATTCTTTCATCAAGGGACATCTAGATTGTTTCCAGCTTCTGGCTATTATTATAAATAAGGTTTCTATGAACATAGTGTAGCACATATTCTTGTGAAATGGTAAAGCATCTTTTGGGTATATGCCCAGGAGTTATATATCTGGGTCTTCAGGTAGAACTATTTCCAATTTTCTCAGGAACTTCCAGATTGATTTGCAAAGTGGTTGTACCAGCTTGCAATCCCACAAGCAATGGAGGAGTATTCCTCTTTCTCCACATCCTCATCAGCATCTGCTATCGCCTGAGTTATTGATTTTAGCCATCCTGGTTGGTGTGAGGTGGAATCTCAAGATCGTTTTGATTTGCATTTCCCTGATGACAAAAGATGTTGAACATGTCTTTAGGCGCTTCTTAGCCATTCAAAATTTCTCAGTTGAGAATTCTGTTTAGCTCTGTACCTCATTTTTTTTTATTTTATTAGATATTTTCTTTATTTACATTTCAAATGCTATCCTGAAAGTTTCCTCTACCCTCCCCCCACCCTGTTCCCCTACCCACCTACTCCCACTTCTTGGCCCTGGCATTCCCCTGTACTGGGGCATATAAAGTTTGCAAGACCAAGGGGCCTCTCTTCTCAATGATGGCCGACTAAGCCATCTTCTGCTACATATGCAGCTAGAGACACGAGATCTGGGGGTTCTGGTTAGTTCATGTTATTGTTCCTCTTATAGGGTTGCAGAACCCTTCCGCTCCTGGGATACTTTCTCTAGCTCCTCCATTGGGGGCCCTGTGTTCTATCATATAGATGACTGTGAGCATCCACTTCTGTATTTGCCAGGCACTGGCATAGCCTCATAGAAGACAGTTATATCAGGGTCCCTTCAGCAAACTCTTGCTGTCTGAGTTTGGTGACTGATTATGGGATGGATCCCCTGGTGGGGTAGTCTCTGGATGGTCCATCCTTTCGTCTTAGCTCCAAACTTTGTCTCTGTAACTCCTTTCATGGGTACTTTGTTCCCTATTCTAAGGAGGAATGAAATATCCACACTTTGGTCTTCGTTCTTCTTGATTTTCTTGTGTTTTGCAAGTTGTATCTTGGGTATTCTAAGGTTCTGTGCTAATATCTGCTTATCAGTGAGTGCAAATCTAGTGACTTCTTTTGTGATTGGGTTACCTCCCTAAGGATGATATCCTCCAGATACATCCATTTGCCCAAGAATTTCATAAATTCATTGTTTTTAATAGCTGAGTAGTACTCCATTGTGTAAATGTACCACATTTTCTGTATCCATTCCTCTGTTGAGGGACATCTGGGTTCTTTCCAGCTTCTGGCTATTATAAATAAGGCTGCTATGAACATAGTGGAGCATGTGTCCTTTTTACCAGTTGGAACATCTTCTGGGTATATGCCCAGGAGAGGTATTGCTGGATCCTCCGGTAGTACAATGTCCAAATTTCTGAGGAACCACCAGGCTGACTTCCAGAGTGGTTGTACAAGCTTGCAATCCCACCAGCAATGGAGAAATATTCCTCTTTCTCTACATCCACGCCAGCATCTGCTGTCACCTGAATTTTTTATCTTAGCCATTCTGACTGGTGTGAGGTGGAATCTCAAGGTTGTTTTGATTTGCATTTCCCTGATGATTAAGGATGTTGAACATTTTTTTCAAGGGTTTCTCAGCCCTTCAGTATTCCTCAATTGAGAATTCTTTGTTTAGCTCTGTTCCCCATTTTTAATGGTGTTATTTGAATTTCTGGAGTTCAGCTTCTTGAGCTTTTTGTATATATTAGATATTAGTCCCCTTTCAAATTTAGGATTGGTAAAAATCCTTTCCCGATCTCTTGGTGGCCTTTTTGTCTTATTGAAAGTGTCTTTTGCCTTACAGAAGCTTTTCAATTTTATGAGGTCCCATTTGTCAATTCTTGATCTTACAGCACAAGCCATTGCTGTTCTGTTTAGGAATTTTTCCCCTGTTCCCATATCTTCAAAGCTTTTCCCCACTTTCTCCTCCATAAATTTCAATGTCTCTCATTTTATGTGGAGTTCTTTGATCCACTTAGACTTGAGCTTTGTACAAGGAGATAAGAATGGATCAATTTGCATTCTTCTACATGATAACTGCCAGATGTGCCAGCACTATTTGTTGAAAATGCTGTCTTTTTTCCACTGGATGGTTTTGACAAGAGAGCTAAAGCCATTCAGTGTACCTCATTTTTAATAAGGTTATTTGGTTTTCTCAAGTCTAACTTCTTGAGTTCTTGATATATTTTGAATATTAGCTATCTTTTGAATGTAGGGTTAGTAAAGATTGTTTCCCAATCTATAGGTTGACATTTTGACCTATTGACAGTGTCCTTTGCCTTACAGAAGCTTTTCAGTTTCATGAGGTCCCATTTGTCAACTGTTAATCTTAGAGCCTGAGCCAGTGGTGTTCAGTTCAGGAAATTTTTTCGTGTGCCAATGTGTTTGAAGCTATTTCCTTCTTTCCTTCTATTAGATTCAGTGTATCTGGTTTTATGTGGAGGTTTTTGATCCACTTGGACTTGAGTTTTGTACAAGGAGATAAATATATACTCACTGATAAATGTATATTATCTGTACTGGCTAGTTTTGTGTCAACTTGACACAGCTGGAGTTATCACAGAGAAAGGAGCTTCAGTTGAGGAAATGCCTCCATGAGATCCAACTGTAAGGCATTTTCTCAATTAGTGATCAAGGGGGGAAGGCCCCTTGTGGGTGGGACCATCTCTGGGCTGGTAGTCTTGGGTTCTATAAGAGAGCAAGCTGAGCAAGCCAGGGGAAGCAAGCCAGTAAAGAACATCCCTCCGTGGCCTCTGCATCAGCTCCTGCTTCCTGACCTGCTTGAGTTCCAGTCCTAACTTCCTTGGTGATGAAAAGCTGTATGGAAGTGTAAGCCAAATAAACCCTTTCCTCCCCAACTTGCTTCTTGGTCATGATGTTTGTGCAGGAATAGAAACCCTGACTAAGACAAATTGGTACCAGAAGTAGGGTATTACTGTGACAACCTGACCAGGTTTTGGGGAGGACTGTGGAAGGACTTTGGTACTTTGGGCTTGAAGATCCATTCGTTGTTAAGAACTCTGTTAGATGTTGTGTAGGAACTTGGAAGATAATGTTGAGAACAGTGCAGAAGATGGAGGCCTGGCTTGTGAAATTTCAGAGGGAAAATTAAAGACTCTTTTCAGGGCCATTGCTATTTTGAATGGGAAGATGCTGTGGTTCTGGTTAGCTGGGGCTGAAGAATCAGTTGTGATTAACAAGATACCAGAACTACTAAAGTGAAACTTTTGCATTACTGGGACTATTGATGCTGGTTAGCTGGAGCTAAGAAATTAGTGGTGATTAAGAAGAGACCAGCATCGTTGAGGTGACATCTTCTGGGAAGTACTTTCTGAGAGCACAAAGAGGCTATATTCCAGAGATAGCCAAAGTTGTACCTTGTGCAGCAGCAGGACTTGGTAATATGTTAAGAGTCACCCAGTTGGTACTGGCTTTGAAGGCATGAAGGGGTCATGCAGAGCAGCTGAGGCCACAGAAGCACTGTGAGAGGCCATGGAAGGCCATTGGTGAAGGTGCAGCCTCAGTTGCAATTGATGGCCTAGTAAGTTGAGGCTCAGCACCATGAAGAGAGCCTATGAGAGGCTAGTGTTGAAGCCTAGTTATAATGGAAGACAGCAGCATTTTGGAGATGCCAGTATCATGAGATGACCACCAAGAACTGCAGCAGCAGTGGAGTACAGGCATCTGGAGCCTAGAGGAAAAGCTGTGGGCTACAAAGGGCATGGCTGGAGAAGTGACCCAAGCCCTTGGAGAAGCCCAGAAGATCGTGAGTTGGATCCCAGACATTGGACGGTTGGAAATTAATTTTTGCTTTTGATTGTGACTGTGCCCTGATATTTTTCCTTCCTTAAGGAAGTTTTTTAGTGAAGCCCACAGTTAAGAGACTTTGAATTTTAAAGAACTTTGAATTTTAAAAGATACTGGATATTTTAAAAGGATTGAACTTTTAATATGTAAAGACTGTGGGACTTTTAAAGTTATTTAAGATCTTGGGGATGAATAAGAACTAAGGATTGAGGCTTACTAGTGATGTATTTGTGTGTCAAGTTGACAAGAGGTCAAGTTTTATGGTTAAACAGTGCTAGGGAGGACTGACAAATTTAAGTTTAAAGAAGTTTAATGTCATCAATTTGGTAAATAGGGACAGGGAAGACTGTAGTCTCTCAGGATTATAGCATACTTTGGACAGATTTATGACCTCAAGGTCATCTGGTGCTGGGATAGGGGTCATCACAGTCTTCTGTTTCAACTTCATCATCAACATCAGCACTCAGGCAGCAAACAGTCCCATCTATATTTAAAGAGAAAGAGACACCCATTTGTGGCCTTGGGGATTAATTTCAAGTACCTGGCACCTTCAGAACCTGAATACAGACACAGTAGGGTGGACTAGAAAATGGATTGTGTGACAGTAAAATTGATTCATACACTAAATCTACACTCCCTGGCCCATCAGGATCTCTCTCTCTCTCTCTCTCTCTCTCTCTCTCTCTCTCTCTCTCTCTGGCAGATATTAGGTCAGGTGCTAGAAGGACACTGCGCACAAGTCAGAAAGGACCCAAAGTAAGAGCAAAGTCCAAACTGATTACATATCTACTCAGCAGAAGGTTCTGAAGACCATCCTTAAAAGGACAGCAATTGGGATGGAGAGATGGCTCAGCAGTTAAGAGCACTGACTGCTCTTCCAGAGGTCCTGAGTTCAATTCCCAGCAACCACATGGTGGCTCACAACCATCTGTAATGGGGATCTGATGCTTTCCTCTGATATGTCTGAAGACCGTGACAGTGTACTCACATACATGAAATTAAATAAATTAATTTTTAAAAAAAGGATAGCAATCTAAAACAGAAATGAGGATTCAGGACTCAGAGAACTAGATTCCAATCCTTTAAATGCTAGCATAACAGAACCTCTTTATGTTAGCAAAACAGCAGGAAGGTGCCCCAGACCTCAGGGAACAGAGGTACATACCAGTCAGGCACATTAGTGCCTAGCCTCTATATCTTCCCCAGGGCTGTCCTTGGGCTCTTCTGCATCATCATAATCCTCATCCTGCACCGGACTCTGGGATGCTGTTAGCTCCTCTTTTTCATCCATAGGGACTGTTTCAATGTATTCATAGACGACCTCTGAGGGCAGCTCCCCCACTGCTCCAGAACCTGCAGAGATCACACCAGAACTTTCCAAAATAAGCACAACTATAGACTCAGCAACCCACCCTCTCTGGGTCCTGTGATGCTCATGCATGCTGAAGACCCACATACAGGAAAAAGCCCTGAGCAGCAAGGTGCCCTTGCCGGGACTCCACTGCTCAGGACACATGCTCAAATGCCTGGTGTAGGGCCTATGGGTCTTAGGGTCACATCTCATCTCTGAAAGACCTTCAGCATAGCACAGGTGATTCTGGGTGACAATGGAGAATCCTGTATATGCAAAATGCCCTCAGCACAGTAGACAAGCCCAGGCTCCACCAGACCATAATAACTCATGGATCTTCAGATACAAACTCAACATTGACTCTCATGGAGGTCTGCCAGCATTCAAGACAGTAATTAGAGCAGAGAGGGCCCGAAGTGGTTGGCATCTCTCAAAGCTTCCCCCAGACTCCTGCTCCATCAGCTTTGTGAACCACAACCAGCATGTTTCTTACCCAGGCCGATGGCTCTGCTATGACACCACTGAACAACCAGAACCAGAAAGACGATGCCCAAGAGGCAGCCAAGGACCAGACAGGCAATCTCAGGCACGGTCCAGAACTCAGGAACAGGTGGAGGAGCTGAAGAATTGCCTGTGAAACACGGAAACAGGTAGAGAATCATTTACTGTGTACCTGAGACAGGCTGACCCTGAGCCTGGAAGACAACAGACTCCCCGTGAGCCACTGAGAACAGCTTGGTGTCAGTGTTATATTGACAAGGAGCTGCTCTGAGATGATCTGTGTGTTACTGGGCAAGATACTTTGGGAGAAAGAGCCCAAGCACTCAGGCCCAGAAAGTCCATGTGGGTGTCCACAGTATTCTCTCTGCTCTGCTCTGCTCTGCTCTGCTCTGCTCTGCTCTGCTCTGCTCTGCTCTGCTCTGCTCTGCCCTGCCCTGCCCTGCCCTGCCCTGCCCTGCCCTGCCCTGCCCTGCCCTGCCCTGCCCTGCCCTGCTCTGCTCTGCTCTACCATACTCTGCTTTGCCCTACTCTGCCCTGCTCTGCTCTGCCCTGCTCTGCTCTGTTCTAGGCATGCTATCCAAAAAGGATACAGCATACTCAGGCAAAATACACAATCCCCAAGTTAAAGGCTCCTAGAAGCGACTACTCATGTTTTCCCATCCAGCAGGCACAGTAGAGATAAGCGGTCTTCAGCATAGACTAGAAGTCCAACCCCACAGGCTTATACCTGACTCAGAGGGTATGCCCATGGCATGTGGTCTCAGAGGTTCTCAGGAAAGAAAAGAGTACCACTGCAGGCTATCCAGGTAATGAGGAAGGATTAACAAAGAGCCACTTACTGTATGCTGTGGTTCCAGGGATACCTGCAAAAGAAATGCAGGTTGGGGAAGTATCATCACCTTCAACAGCACAGATGGGCCCATCCTTTGTGGATGGCAGCCAATAGGTCAGCAGGAGCTATGCAGAACTGAGGGTGGCAGCCGGCCCTGGAACACCAGTGGAACCCTGAACACTGGAGTCCTGTGCTCAAGAATTTGTCTGAGCAGAACAAAGATGAAAATGGCCACACACACACACACACACACACACACACACACACACACACACCTGGCATTCCTCTTCTCACCACTGCTGGCTGCCGCACTCACCTAGGCAGCGCACACCAGCATCCTCCTTGTGGGAGCAGTCTCCATATCCCCATGGTTCTGCCTGGCAGGCTCCCAGAGACAGCTCACTGCCCCGGCATCCCACTTCATCCAGCCATACAGGCCCCGAACCACGGCCAAAGGCAGCATTCTGCAAGGCAGCTATGGCTGGGCCACAGCCCAGCTGCCGGCACACAACTTCCGCATCGGCCAGGTCCCAGGAGTCGTCACATACTGTGCCCCATGAACCTCCATGCCAGAGCTCCACTCGTCCAGAGCAGCCGTTCTCACCCCCAAGTACACGAAGTGCACCTTCCTCTGGAAAGGGGGTCGACAATCAGTGCATGATATTTTCTGGCCAATGGGTTCTTGGAAAGCTTATGGAGGAAGAGTTACCTGGGCAGCTAAGAGTTGAAGAGCAGTTGGTAATCCGCTCCATATCCTGAGAAACTTCTGTCTTTTCTGTGTAGAAAATTAAGAATGTCACAAGCTCAGGAACCTAAAATCTAAGAAATTCTCTCTTTCCCATGTTCTTTCTGCCTCCCCATACCTAAAGGAAGAGAATCTAGGTTTCAAAGGATATCTACAAAGCCTGAAAATTCCACACTGTTTCCCTGGGTCTTTAAGGGAAACAAGAAGCAACTGGAGCCTGAGGTAGTTCCATATGAGCCACACCCAGCCCAGAGCACCGGTGGAATGCATAGCACAGCTCACCTGCACAGACCAACCAAGCTTCCTCGCCTCTATGGCAAGAATGTCTGTTCCAGGGTTCTGAGGGGCACTGCCACAAGGACCTGTCATGCTTGTCCCTGCACTGAATGGACTTCAACCAGACCGTCTCGATCGTAGACGAGCCCCTTGGCCTGGCCAGTAGTTGCCCTTGGGACCTACAGCCCAGGTGTTCACACAGAACCCTCAGGGAGGCAGCATTCAGAGACCGGCAGACACCACCCCAGGTCCCGTTGTAGAAAACTTCCAGGCGTCCTGTGCATGGCTGACTATGTTCTTGCAACCTCACGTCAATGAATTCTGCAGACAGAGGGGCTAGTCAGATAGGCACAGTTAGGGATGGCTGGTCACATCAAACGAGACCTGTGATACCTACCTGAACAGATGACGCCTGCATCCTCCTTGTGCCCACAGTCGTGTTGGCCCCAGCCTCCTGACTGGCACTCCCATAGAGCAGCCTCCTCACCCAGGCAGCCCAGTTCATCCATCCAGATGTGCCCAGTTCCTGCTCCAAAGTGGGCAGCCCTGGGGGCACTGAGGGCATGGCCACAGCCCAGCTGCCTGCAGACCACATGGGCATCCTGCAGGTCCCAAGCATCATCACATACGGTGCCCCATGCGCCCTGATAGAATACTTCAACACGCCCAGCACAGCGGCTCTTACCCGCTGCCAACCGTACATGCAAGCTCCCTGTGGAGATACCCAGTCAGAACACACTGGACTACATGAACGGGGCGGGAGGGGGGGAGGGGGAGGCAGTGGCGCAAGTGGACACCTCACACTCACCCGAGCATACCACGCCTGCATCCTGCAAAGTCCCTGCATGAACCAGCAGAGAAGCAGACACATTGCACTGGGTCAGGTGGGTTTCAGAGCCCAAGCAGTGCACCAGACTCAGCCCCACAGGAATTGTCTTATAGCCTGGTGCTGGAGCATCATAGGCTAGCTGTGCCTCTCCACACCCTAGCTGCCTGCACACCACAGCAGCATCACGCAGGTCCCAGGCACTGTCCATCACACGCCCCCACGCGCCATTCAGGAAGACCTCCACTCGGCCATCACAGCGACTCTGTCCATCCCTCAGCCGCAGGGCATCCTGGAGACCTGACAGGGAGAAACTCTGATGGGCAGACGACCATCATCTCTGGGCACCGAACATCTCCACCTATCCTCACCCTCCCGAATCTCTCATACTCAGTCCTGCTTACCTTCTTTTTTGCAGTTTCAAGGCCGCCTGCACTCACCTGAGCAGAGAACCGAGGCTGAATTCCCCAGTGCGCATGCCTGGGCCCCTAAGGTGCTTGTCGGGCAGCTCAGTAAGTGGGGCTCTGTTCCCACACAGTGAAACACATCTGTCCTGATGGGAGCTTCCACATTTCCAAAGTGGCCTCCTTGTGGTGTGGCCACTGCGTAGCCACAGTTGAGCTGGTGGCAGAGCACGGTGGCATCTGCTAAGTCCCAGTTGTCAGCACAGAGGGGTTGCCAAGCATCCTGTACCAAAAGCTCCACGCGGCCCTCACAGCGGCTGCTGCCATTGACCAGTAGGAACTCTAAGGGAGAGCTGGAATCAGAGCCCCCTCCACAACCCAGAGCCGCAGATACCCACACACCGTGAGTTCCTTATAGATAGGACATATGCAATCGGAGCACACACACACACACACACACACACACACACACACACACACACACACTAGCAGGACAGTGTCTTTGCACAGTGTAAGTATTGAAAGGTAAGCTAGGCAGCTCCAGTATGCTGGCCTAAATAACTCCATTCCTTCTCTCCAAACCCATGCATCCTCATACTCCCACACCACTACTCTCCCTAACTCGGGGATCATGGTGGGGAAACTGGAAATACCAAATATTTTTGAACTGTATCCAGGGCATCTCTAGTGAGATGCGCACGCAAGCAAGCAAGCAAGGACAGCAGGCAATTAAGTGCCCTGGGTTCCGTCAGCGGAATATACAAAAGAATTGTTTTGTGGTTTCTTTTCTGGTCACTAAAGGAAATCTCTGTGTTACCTCAATAACCATTTATCTATGGAAAGAAAGTCCAAAATCCATATGCCACACAAATACGGTCTCTACAATCCTAAGCTTAATACCGTCAGTCTGTTCAGAGCTAATGGAGACCATGAGAAATGGCAGGACAATGGACAATGTCCCTGAAAACTAAATCTCAACAAACTGCCAGGAATGAGGAAATGAACCAAAAAGAAAGTGTGGGGCCCAAGTATATAGAAATCTTTGGTACATCTGAGCAGTCCTTTCCCCAAGTCTGGAAAAGAAAAGCAAACATATGAGAGGAGAGGAACATCAAAAAGAGGTCACAGAACTTCTCAAGCACCCACCCAGGGCTGTCCATCCATGGTCATGACAGCCCATCACTCAGACTATCGGTTCTGCTTACGCCACAACAACACACCCTTCTAGGCTGTGACCTGACTCACTTTCCCCTGAGCAGATTAGTGCAGCATCCTGATCATGGCCACACTGGTGTCCAGGCTCCCTCAGACAATGGAACAGCAATGATTCATTTCCCGCACAGCGAAAGGCCTCTGTCCACACAGGCCCTGACCCATAGCCAAAGTGGGAACTCCCGAGTATGGACACAGCAGTGCCACACCCCAGCTCCCTACAAACCACGTGGGCCATGGGCAGGTCCAGGTCATCATGGCAGACAGTGCCCCAGGTAAATCCTCGAAGAACCTCCAGGCGTCCTTCACAGGGGTGTATACCACCTAGCAGCCGGGCTTCCACGTGACCTGAGGACAGACACTGGGTCAACTGAGGTCAGGGCACTGGAGAGAAATGATCTGATGGCTGTCACCCAGTCCCCTATTGAGGAATATTCTAGAAAATCATGAGCCCCCATGTCATCACAGGCAAGGCAAATGAGCAATACCCCAAACAGCTCCTCAACCCCAGAGTACATGAACTATGGGCAGAGCACTCACTACAATGACACTATTCAAAGACACCTCAGAGCCACCCTGGGCCACTTCCCTGTAGCAATGGTGTCCAACTACACTGTAAGGGAGACCATTCCATTGGCTCTATGTCTGGAGGCAGATGGATAGATCTTTCTTCATCTCAAAATATCTAACTAACATCTAGACTAAAATGCTAAGGACAGGGCATTGGTGCCTCTGCATACCACCGGGGTATTGGTTAGAAAGCAACACTGCTTCTGGAAGTTCACACTGAATTTGCACTGCACCGTGTCAGATTTGTTCCCAAGCAGCTCATGAATTTCTGTTCCTGCTTTCCAGTGCCTGTGCCACAGTGGACCCTGGAATGTTCTGTTCCAGAGCCATTGAACATTTCAGCTGTTTGCACAGAACATTTGCCCCCCTCCTTATGCAAGTCACGATTCAGAACTGAGCCATGTGTAACTACTGTATCTGCAGACACAACACAAGGACTGAGCCCTCCAACCACCCAGACAATTACCATCTGGTGAAATCCTGACAGCTCTGGCTCAGGCACATGCCCAGGGTCAGCTGTTAATGTCTCCAGCTGGATGAAGCATGCACAGAGCTCCTGCCGACATTATCACTCTTTCTGTATCCTTGAGCACCAGAGGCAATGAAGTCATCCTTCTCGTAGTGAATATGTTGTGATCTGAGCAGGGAGGGCAATGGCCAGGGCAGCCTGGAATAGGATACTGGCTCAATCACCCATTTGGCGCATTCTCCCTGACCACTGATGAGCACTGTAAAGCTGGACAGCATGGAAACCCCAAGTGTTCCCTGAAGTTATCTGATAATGACAGTAAGATGTGTGCTTAGTGGGGTGGCAGACTCTAGAAACTTCAAAGCCCTGTGAAAAGTTAGCCAGCGTGGGTCCAGTGAGGACAAGAGTAAGATGGCGCTCCTTTTGAGCACAGAAGGAAAGCTCCCACCTAGTCTGTTGCAGGATATTTGGTCACAATATAAACCCCGAGATTATGTTATTTACTGGGAGAAAAAACTTTCTCCTTGTGGTGTGGCTCACCCTTGGCATACACCTTGATTCCCAAACAATAAAGATAACGTTAGATTGTAGAAGGAAGGACCCATGTTTGAAAGTGCTGTCTAATTGAGTGGCAGGCAAAGTGATGAATCAGAGAAAGATTTGACAGAATAAGATATTCCCAACTCTCATGAAAAGAGAGAGGAAAGGAAAGCTAATTTAAAAAGCAGGGTAAAGAGAGAAAAGGAAGCAGTTTTAGCAGGAGAGTTTTACAGAGACAGGTTGCAGAAAAAGAACAAGCTAGACACAGGTGAATATAGAAAAATTAGAAGGAGTCAGAATAGAACATATTGTCAAAGTTTATATGAGGCCAAGCAGAGCAATTCAGGAAAGGCAGAGAGAATCCAGATTGAATCAGTCAACTTGGAGAGGAGTTTGAGCCAGAACAACTGAGCTGACCAGACAGACAGAGCTCAGGAAGAACAAAAAGGATAAGCTATTCAGCAGTAAGTCTCAAAGGCTGAAAACATTCTAGGCCTAAATAAGATTTTACAGAGGCTGGAAGCTTCCACAATTAGGCTTAAGTTAGCAGCCTGAGGCATTAAGCCTCAGAGACAATTATATCAGTAAAGTTACTTATACGCTGCTCTCTCACCAAGGGCTTCCAGAGGAGTGAGATGCTAACTCCTGGCCAGACCTTCCCCCAAACACATGGGCATTTCACATGAGACACACAAGTACAAGAACCCAAGTTCAGATCCCCATCAACTTCATAAAATGTCAGTCACAGTGATGCATATTGGGGAATTGAAGGCAGAAATATTCCCCCGGGGCCTGCTAGCTAACTTGCCTATCAAATCACTCAGTTCCAAGTTCAGTCAGAGATCTTGTTACCCAAATAAGATAGAGAGCAATTAGGGAAGATACCAAATGTGACTTCTAGCCTACACATACACAAACACACACACACACACACACACACACACACATTCATGTACATACAAACATGCATATACACATGAATGTGTACCATGCACACATATGCATGTAAAAAAAAGTAAAGTGGTGTTAATGAAACAAAAGTTAGCAGAAATGAGGGATCAGGTGTCACCAGCACAGTGCCATCCCTGAACACAGTCCCAGTGTTCTATATACATGTGTCCCTGATACTCAGAGCCTGCAGACACTTGTATGTACTCATCAGATGAACAGTTCAATGGGACAGCCATAAGGGCCACAGCTAAGAGAAGATAGTGCTATCCAAAGCCCCACTGTAACTATAGCTCCCCAGGATTATATTCTTAGAGCAGACAGCTGTTTTTGCCTCCTGGAAGAACTTGGATTCTAATTCAGGCAATACTATTCTGGGTCCAGAGATCATAAGCACCCCCAAGTGCCTCCCCCATATCAGAACTGTCATCTGTTAATCAAAGCAGCAATTCATCTACTGTGCCAAGGCCCAGACAGTACCAACAGCCTGGGGCTTCCAACAGCTAGTGCCCAGTGCAGCTCTAGATGTGAAGATGTCTAGGATCCTCCACCTAATAAGGTCACGGTGGCTTCAGCTAAGTCCATAACCAAACAGAACAGCAAGAATCTTTCTCTGCCTCAAACAGAAATTCTGTCTGAATACCCAAGTTCTTCCAAGATCAATATATCACGATCTTGGATGATCTTAGCCATTTTGTCCCCAAATTTGAAAACATACGTGTCCTGGGCACAACCATCAAAGGTGCATGACTCCCTGTGGAAATATGCCTACCTACAAGGCAGCCACACGAGAAAGTTTATACTATGAGATTGGTATAAAAACCAAGGAGCAATTGAGTAAGTGGGTAGAAAGCCACCATTTCACACATAACTGATAAGCCATTATGAGCAATTAAAGTCAGGAAGAAAACACAATACACACTGACAAACTTTGTCCTGTGAGCTTGTGTCTGCTTTTTTGTGAAGAAAATTCTCAATATATCTATACCATATGGCTTCAAGCATTTGTTTCTAAGAGGTGGAGTATGCGGTGCCTTTCATTTTCTTCCAAATTGTTTGTCTCATGTGCAAAGAGTAGATGATGAGCTTCAGTTGTGTTAACAGAAGTCTGAGCTAATATAAAGTTATATCAAGAACCTTTTTAATAAGTTGCAGAATCTAGAGAACCCTCTTAGAGGCAAGGGGGGGTGGAAATAGGGTGGGGAGCTTGTGGAGGGGAGACAAGGAAGAGGGATAACATTTGAAATGTAAACAAATAAAATGATAATAAAAAAAAGGCTTTCCAGCCTGCACTTTCTGATGGGGCATATCATCAGATCATCAGCTTGTCTGCTTGACTAGCAGAGAACTGCTCCAGCTGATAAACAACTTCAGCAAAGTAGCCGGATAAAATTAACTCAAATAAATCAGTAGCCTTCCTTTATACAAATGATAAACAGGCTGAGCAAGAGATTAGGAACAACTCCCTTCACAATATCCACAAATAATATAAAATATCTTGGGGTAACTTTAACCAAACAAGTGAAAGCTCTATATGACTATCACTTCAAGTCTCTCAAAAAAGAAATCAAAGAAGACCTCAGAAAATGGAGAGATCTCCCATGCTCTTGGATTGGTAGGATTAACATAGTAAAAATGGCCATCCCACCAAAAGCAATCTATAGATTCAACACAATCCTCATCAAAATTCCAATACAGTTCTTCACAGATATGGAAAAAGCAATTCTCAATTTCATATGGAAAAACAAAAAACCCAGGATAGTGAAAACAATTCTTAACAATAAAAGAACTTCTGGGGGAATCACCATCCCTGACCTCAAGCTGTACTACAGAGCAATAATGGTAACAACTGTATGGTATTGGTACAGAGACAGACAGGTTGATCAATGGAATAGAATTGAAGACCCAGAAGTAAAACCACACACTTATGGACACTTGGTCTTTGACAATGAAGCCAAAAATATACAACAGAAAAAAGAAAGCATCTTCAATAAATGGTGTTCAACTAACCTGGACCCCTGAGATCTCTCAGACATTGAGCCACCAATCAGGCAGTATACAGCAGATTTCTGTATACTGTGCAGTCCCTCAACACATATACAGGACTGTCTGGTCTGGCCTCAGTGGGAGAAGATGCACCTAACCCTTGAGAGACTTGAGGCCCCAGAGAGTAGGTAGGCTTGGGGAGGTAGGAGACACGTGGGGGAGGGGGAGGAATGGGGTGAGGAACTATGGGAGACTAGTAGGGGCATCGACTGGATGTTAAAAAAAAAAAGAGTAGATGAAAAGAAATAACCAAACTCGGGGCTAAAATGAATGAAATAGAAGCAAACAAACAAACAAACAAAAAACATTACAAAGAATCAGTGAAATAAAAAGTTGGTACTTTGAGAAAATGAATAAGATTGCCAAATCATTAGCCAAATTAACTATAAGAAACAAAGAAGATCAAATTAATAAAATCAGAGATGAAATAGGAGACATTGCAGTAGATACTGAGTAATCCAGAGTCATAAGGAGATACTTCAAAAGCTCTGTGCTCAAATAAATTGAAACCTAAAAACAATGGATTAATTTCTTGAAATATATCATTCATTAAATTTAAGTCAAGATCAATAAACAGACCCATAACCCCTAGGGAAATAAAAGCAGTAATTAAAAATCTTCCCAACCAAAGGGAAAAAAAAAAAACAAAAACAGATCTTTGAAGAACTAATGCCAATACTTCTCAAATGATTCCACAAAATAGACACTAAAGAAACACCTTCTAATTCTTTTTGCAAAGTCATTATTACACTGATCAACAACACACCAAGACTCAACAACAAAAAAGAAAATTATAAATCAATATCCCTTATGAACATAGATGCAAAATTTCAATAAAGTATTTGCAAACCAAATTCAAGAATACAATAAGATTATCAAGTTGGTTTTATCTTCAAGATGCAGGGATGGCTCAACATACATAAATCATAAACATAATATATCACATAAAAAGACTCAATGACAAAAAAAATCACATGATTATCCCTTTCTATGCAAAAAAAAAAGCCTTTGACAAAAATCTAACACCCTTCATGATAAAATCCCTGGAGAAACTAGGAATACAAGGCACATACTTAAACAAAATAAAAGCAATTAATAGTAAGCACACAGCCAATATCATCCTAATGGAGAAAAACTCGAAATGTTTCTTCTAAAATAAAAAACAAAACAAGGATGTCTACTTTCTCTACACTTTCTACTGTTGTACGTGAAGTCTAAGCTGGAGTAATATACAACTGAAGGTGATCAAGAAGAACATAAATGGGAAGGGAAAAAGTCAAAATATACTATTTGCACATGATATAATTTTACACATGAAAGATCCTTTTAAAATACACCAGAAAACTTCTATAGTTTACAAACACTTTCAGCAAAATAGTAAGATATAAAATTCAGCAAAATAGTAAGATATAAACTTCAGTAGCCCTCCCATATACAAATGACATATAGACTGAGAAAAAAAAACAAGAAAACAGAACCTTTCACAATGACCTAAAAAAAATAAATATTTTGGGATAACTCCAACCAAGTGAATGAAAGACTTGTAAAACAATTTTTAGTACACTGAAAAAGAAATTAAAGAATCAGATCATTGATCATTAGGTTTAATATGATAAAAAATAGCCATTTTATCAAAAGCAATCTAGAAATTCAAAGCAATCCCCATCAAAATTTCAACACAATTCTTCACAGAACTTGAAAAAAAGATCTTCAAATTCATATGGAAAAACACAAACATTTAAGAAAAATAAAAGAGCTTTAATAATCTTAAATAGTAAAAGAACTGTTAAAAAAGAACTACCATTCCTAATTTTATTTTGTGTTACAGAACAAAAACATCATGATATTAGCATAAATCAGACACATTATTCAATGGGATTGAATTGAAGACCTAGACATAATTCTGCACACCTATGGACACCTAGGTTTTTACAACAAAGCTGAAAATACATACCAGGGAAAAGACAGCATCTTCAATGATGATACTAGTCAAACTGGATGTCTTCATGTAGAAGAGTTTAAACAATTGCATATTCATCACCCTGCACAAAATCAACTCGAAATAGATCAAGGACTTCTAAATAAGACAAGGTACCCTGAATCTGATAGAAAAGAAAATACAAAAACAAAACAAAACAAAACAATCCCAGCAACCACATGGTGGCTCACAACCATCTGTAATGGGATTCGATGCCATCTGGTATATCTGAAGACAACTACAGCATAGTCATATACATAAAAATAAATAAATAAATAAATAAATAAATAAATAAATAAATAAATAATTCTTTTTAAAATAATCTAATTGGATTCACCATTATACTAAATATTGTATGCTACCAAGTAACACCTCCAGTGCCAGAAATGGATTATATCATGTTAAGCGCTTGACCAAAGGGACCCCATTGACACCTCCAAACAACACAAGGTATTACCATGGCTACTAGTTACTTTCCACAACCTAATGGTAAGGATATATTGCTGAAGACACTGCTTTCTTTCTCAGACCTGATACATGTTGAAAGAAAGAATTCCACATCCCACATCAAATCACAAACACAAAAGGCCAATGGAATTGTCGAGACAGTGTGCCTCCTGTCAACCCCATTTGTTCTAGGGAAGGTGTTCTCTAACAAGAATTACCTAGATGAATCCTGGGTCACATAATCTAAAAGAAAAATCATAAATTTTATCAAATAATTGGAGTAATTTAAAGAGATATTTCATTGAACTGCAAGAAGATAATGATAAATGTGCAAATGATGTCCAAGAAAATGCAAATATGCAACTGAATAAAATGATGCAGACTATTCAGTATCTAAAAACAAATTAAATAAAAAGATACAAATAGGGAAGAGAACAAATCTGAAATGAAGATGGAATTTAAAATCTATCTCTTAGAAGCCTGTTCTTTCCTAATGAAAGGCAGCAAAGGAGTGAATTCAGGGCAGGGGAAGGAACTGGAAGGAGTGGGGGGGGGGACTATAATCAAGATATATTTGTGGGAAAAATCTATTTTCAAAAATAGGAAAGTAAGGAAAGGAAGAATAGAAGAAAGGAAGGATGGAAAGAGGTTAGGAAAGAAAGAAAAAAGAAAGGAAGGAAGAATGGAAGAAATAGAACAAAACAACTATGAAAGCCAGCTTGACATAGGTCAGAAAGCTAGATTGCTCTCTTGTGGCAGCAATTCAGGAAGATAAACATTAACTTCTGCAATTGACCACAGATGATCAGGGCATGATCAATAATCAATAGCTTCTCTATTCGTTCCTGCTTCCTAATTGAGACCAACCAGAGAAAGACAAGTATGCATCCCTAACCAGTCATATAGGATACCTCCCTTCTAGATGTTGCAGCTGCTGCTTTCCCACACCAGCAGCTTCCCCCTGGGACCTGCCCTCTTTAGAAGAATTCCCACTCTTTTCCATCTTTGGATATCTACCAAAATGTTCATGATGATTGTAACTTTTGTTGTACCAAGTCCAGAATAAATACTGTTTGCTTTTCAAAGAATATAAAAATAGATAAATATCAAAAACTCATGGGAATGCCTTACGAATAGAATTTAAAAAGCAGAGTATCTGGAGTCAAAGATAAAGCAGATAATCTAAACCAAAGAAGCAAAGAATCGCCAAAACTAATGCACAGGAAAGGAATATGTAGGAAATATGGGATACCATCAAAAGATTAAATCTTTGGATTATAAGCATTAATGAGAAAGAAAAATCCCAGCACAATGACAAAGACCAGATCTTTAACAATATCATTGAAGAAAACTACCACAAACTAAAGAAAAATATTTGCATACAAGTATGAGAAGCACAGAGAACCCCAACTAGAAAATTTAAAAAAAAAGAAACTTTCCAAGGTATATAACAGTCAAAATACTAAATATGCAGAATTAATCAAAAATATTGAAAGCTACAATAGGATGACAGAAGTCAAATATAAAGGAAACTCCATCACAATAACATCTGATTTCTCAATGGAATCTCTGAAAACCAGAAGACTATGGAGCAAGATACACTGAATTATAAAAGACCATGACTGCCAATCTAGACAACTGTACCCAGGAAAAGTATCTGCTAGAGCTGAAAGGGCAAAGAAAATTTTTCCATGGTACAAAAACCTTTAAAAATTCACATCTAACAACAAAAATAGCTAAACAGAATGCTGGAAGTAATTCTTAAAACCAGAAAGAGTTATAGGCATAACTAAGAGCCTCTAGAAAGAAGACAAGTGAAGTATAATTAATGAAATACAAAGCATATAAAGAATACAAACCGTGGAATAACAACGGAAGGACCACAATCAACACATAGCTTTCAAGAACTTCGAATATTAATGGCCTCAACTCTCCAATCAGAAGACACAGACTAGAAAATGATTAAGAAACAAAATACATCTCAACTTTGAAGATAAGCACCACATTAAAGTGAAAGGATGAGAAGAAATTCAACCCAGATACGATCAAGATGGAAACATGTGCTTCTATGCTTTTTTTTTTCTTGTTCCCATCCAAATATCTGACAAAATAGACTTTAAACTAATCAGAAGAGACAAAGAATGTCACTTCATTCTAATCAAGATATCAACCAATTAAGAGTGTGGAATAGAATTGAGTGGGAATAGACTAGATCCCAGAGGGATCAAGGACACCACAAGAAGACCTACAGAGTGAACTAACCAAACCTGGGACCCTGAGGCTCATAGAGACTGGGATATAAACCAAGGACTGACCATACAGGCACTGGACCTATGCCTCCTATACATTTGTAGCAGATGTGCACCTTGATCTTCATATGCAATCCCTAACAAGTAGAGTGGAGTGGTCTCTTTTCCCAGTCATTGCATCCCCATCCCCCTGCCTAGACTGCCTGAACCAGCTTCAGTGAGAGAGGATGTGCCTAGTCCTGCTGGGACTAGATGGTTCAGGGTGGGATGGTACTAAATGGTGGACTCCTCCTTCTCTGAGGAGAAGGGGAGGGGCAGCAGGGGAGGGATTTGTAGGTATGAGACAGAGGAGAGGAGAGAGAGGGGCTGTGATCAGGATGTAAAGTAATTTAAAAATTAATGGTTGGAGAAAAAAGTAAAGGGAGATATTTAATTTAAATAAAGAAAATATTACAATACTAAACATACTATGAATTTTGCAGTCAAATGAATGGAACTTGAGAATATTGTCCTGAGTGAGGTAACCCAGTCCCAAAAGGATATGCATGGTATGTACTCACTTGTAAGTGGATATTAGCCATAAAATGCAGGCACCATGTTACACTCCATAGACCCAAAGAAGCTGAACAAGAGGGAAGGCCCAAGTGAAGAAGCTTGAATCTCACTTAGAAGGAGGAACAAAATAGTCATAAGAGGCAGCTGTAAGGAAATAACTGGAAGGGGGGAGAAAGGGAGGGGAATGAGGGTTCAGGATCAGGTGTGGGAAAGGACAGGAAAGTTGGATAGATGGCCATGAAAATGAATAGAAATCTGTAATCGATGGGTTGGTGAAGTAGGCGGGATCTCCAGGATGAGACAGAGATCTGGGATAAGGGAAGCACCCAAGAATCAATGCAGGTGACCTTAGCTGTGACTTACACTAGGGATGCAGAATCTGAAGAGGCCACCTCCTGTAGCCAGGCAAGAACCCCAGTGGAGTAATAGAGACACAAACCCACCCACAAAACTTTCAACCAAAAATTTATCCTGTCTACAAGAAATGCAGGGACTGGGTATGGAGCTGAGACTGAGTGAATGGCCCCCAATAACCAATCTAACTTGAGACCCATCCCTGACACTATCAATGATACTCTGCTATACTTGCAAACAGGAGTCTAGCATGGCTGTCCTCTAAGATGCTCCACCCAGCAGCTGACTCAACACATACAGACACTCACAGTCAAACAGTAGATGGAGTTTGGAGATTCTTTTGGAAGAATAGGGGAAGGATTGTGGGACTCGAAGGGAATAGGAACTCTACAGGAAGACCAACAGAGTCAGCTGGACCCCTGAAGCTCTCAGAGTCTTAACGACCAACCAAAGAACATACATGGGCTAGACCTAGACCTCACCACACATATGTAGCAGATGTGAAGCTTAGTCTTCATGTGGGTCCTGAACACCTGAAGTGGGGGTTATTCCACAAGCTGCTGTGGTATGAGGAATATATTCTTCTACTGGACTGCCTTGTTTGGCCCCAGTGGGAGAGGAAGCTCCTAGCCTTATAGAGATTTGAAGTGCTGGGGTAGGGAGATGCCCAGGGAGGCGCCACCTGCTCAGAGAAAGAAAGGGGTGATGAGGGAAAGACTGTGGGTGTGGTGGCTAGTGGGGGGCCAGTGAGCAGGATGTAAAGTGAATACATTAAAATTAATTAATTTTTTATCTTTTCTATTAGATATTTTATTTACATTTCAAATGCTATCCTGAAAGTCCCCTATTCCCTCCCCTGCCCTGCTCCCCTACCTGCCTACTCCCATTTTTTGGCCCTGGCATTCCCCTGTACTGGGGCATATAAAGTTGGTAAGACCAAGGGGCCTCTCTTCTCAATGATGGCTGACTAGGTCATCTTCTGCTCCATATGCAGCTAGAGACATGAGCTCTAGGGGTACTGATTAGTTCAGATTGTTGTTCCACCAATAGGGTTACAGACCCTTTCAGTTCCTTGGATACTTTCTCTAGCTCCTCCATTGGGAGCTCTGTGTTCTATCCAATAGATGACTGTGAGCATCCACTACTGTATTTGCCAGGCACTGGTGTAGCCTCTCTCAAGATAGCTATATCAGGGTCCTTTCAGCAAAATCTTGCTGGCATATGCAATAGTGTCTTGGTTTGGTGGCTGATTATGGGATGGATTCTCGGGTAGGGTAGTCTCTGGATGGTCCATCCGTTTGTCTTAGCTACAAACTTTGTCTCTGTAATTCCTTACATGGGTGTTTTGTTCCCTATACTAAGGAGGAATGAAGTATCCACACGCTGGTCTTCCTTCTTCTTGATTTTCTTGTGTTTTGTAAATGTATCTTGGGTATTCTAAGTTTCTGGGCTAATATCCACTTATCAATGAGTGCATATCAAATGACTTTTTTGTGACTGGGTTACCTCACTCAGGATGATATGCTCCAGATACATCCATTTGTCCAAGAATTTCATAAATTCATTATTTTTAATAGCTGAGTGTAAATTACCACATTTTCTGTAATAGCTGAGTGTAAATTACCACATTTTCTGTATCCATTCCTCTGTTGAGGGACATCTGGGTTCTTTCCAGCTTCTGGCTATTATAAATAAGGCTGCTATGAACATAGTCGAGTATGTGTCCTTATTAACAGTTGGAACATCTTCTGGGTATATGCCCAGGAGAGGTATTGCTGGATCTTCCAGTAGTACTATGTCCAATTTTCTGAGGAACCACCAGACTGACTTACAGAGTGGTTGTACAAGCTTGCAATCCCACCAGCAATGGAGGAGTGCTCCTCTTTCTCCACATCCTCGCCAGCATCTGCTGTCACCTAAATTTTTGATCTTAGCCGTTCTGACTGGAGTGAGGTGGAATCTCAAGGTTGTTTTGATTTGCATTTCCCTGATGATTAAGGATGTTGAACATTTTTTCAGGTGTTTCTCAGCCCTTCGGTATTCCTCACTTGAGAATTCTTTGTTTAGCTCTGTACCCCATTTTTAATGGGGTTATTTGTTTTTCTGGAGTCCAGCTTCTTGAGCTCTTTGTATATATTGGATATTAGTCCCCTATCAGATTTAGGATTGGTAAAAATCCTTTCCCAATCTGTTGGTGGCCTTTTTGTCTTGCTGACTGTGTCTTTTGCCTTACAGAACATTTGCAATTTCATAAGGTCCCATTTTTCAATTCTTGATCAAGTAAGTAAAGTTTTAAAAAACAATGCTAAATATATATATATATATATATATATATATATATATATATATATATATATATATATATATATACTGAAGCCTAGGACACCCAATTTCATGCAAAGCACACTAATGGAATTAAAGACACAGATTAATACAAACAGAATAGTAGGTGCTTTCTACATATCATGTCTTCCAATAGATGTGATATGAACAAAAAATAGGGAAACCTCAGAATTAACTGACATCCTATACCAAGTGAAAGTAACAGAAATCGCTAGGCAGTGGTGGTGCATGCCTTTAATCCCAGCACTTGCGAGGCAGAGGCAGGTGGATCTCTGAGTTCTTCTAAGCCAGCCTGTAAGGCAAAAGATACTGTCAACAAGACAAAATGGCCACCAACAGATTGGAAAAGGATCTTTACCAATCCTAAATCTGATAGGGGACTGATATCCAATATATATAAAGAACTCAAGAAGGTGGACACCAGATAATCAAATATCCCCATTAAAAAGTGGGGCACAGAGTTAAACAAAGAATTCTCAACTGAGGAATACCGAATGGCTGAGAAGCACTTGAAAAAATGTTCAACATCCTTAATCATCAGGGAAATGCAGATCAAAACAACCCTGAGATTCCACCTCACACCAGTAAGAATGGCTAAGATCAAAAATTCAGGTGACAACAGATNTATATATATATATATATATATATATATATATATATATATATATATATATATATGCCTCTCACTGAAAAGATTAAAATTCTGCCATTTGATGCAACATGCATGAAGCTAAGGAAGTAAAATATGTCAGTTATTGAGATACAAAGAATATAAATTTATCTACATGAGAAAACTGAATTGTCGATGAAACAGCAGGGTAGAATCACATAGTAGCTACCCAAGCCAAGAAGGGAGGATTGGGAAAATGAATGAATAATTAAAGATATGAGGAACAGCTGGACAGAGGAATGACTTATAAAATTCACTAAAATAGTAGGACAACCAGAGATGACCACAACTAGTGAAAGATTTCAAAATACCTAGTAGATATGCTGTTGAATGTTTTGAACCAAAAAGTTCTATTGACAGATAATGCCAGTTACCCTGACCTGACCAGTGCACATTATAACATGGGTTGCCATGTCAGAATGTACCCCTTAAATATAGATGTTCAATATATGTTAATTACTTTACAGAATACACTTCTTTTTTTTCTTCCAACTTTTATTAGATAATTTCTTCATTTACATTTCAAGTGTTATCCAGAAAGTTCCCTATACCCTCCCCCCTCCCGGCCCTGCTCCCCTACCCACCCGCTCCCACATCTTGGCCCTGGCATTCTCCTGTACTGGGGCATATAAAGTCTGCATGACCAAGGGGCCTCTCTTCCCAATGATGGCCAACTAGGCCATCCTCTTCTATATATGCAGCTAGAGACATGAGCTCAGGGGATACTAGTTAGTTCATGTTACAGAATACACTTCTTAGAAGAAAACACACAAAGCCTACATAGAGGGGCACAGGCCTCATATCAAGAGCTGAGGACATGGTCTTTTGCTATCTCTATCAAAACCAGAACAGGTGCTTGGAAAGTTAGAAAGTAAATCCTACCATTCTCATAGCAATGAGGATTCCTAAATTCCCACAACTATATGAGCAGCTAGACACTTGCTTCCTTGTTTCAAAACTTATAGCAGAGCTACATGAACCGAAGCACTGTGGTGTCGCATGAGACTAGATATTGGTTGGGATCAATGGAATAGAATCAGAAGTGCAGAAACCATCTCACATGCTTGTGGTCTATAAGTTCTGAGAAGAGGCAGTGGCTACTCATGGAGAAAGAATGATGTCTCAAACAAAGTGTTGGGGAAGCAGGATATCCACACAGGTTTCATGTAGTCAGTGTGCCACACATCAGAAACAAATGTGAACCTGAGACCTCACATTGGTGAAATAGCCCTGGACATGGTACTGAATGACAGCAGTCTTAACAGCAGGTAGTGATGCCACAGGGCTTTGGACTTGCAAAGCAAAGCTTTAGATTTGACACCATGGCACAAGCACGAGGCAGAAAACTCTTTGGAATGAAGTGAAGTTGAGCTATGTATACAAAAGGACATCATGACAAGGGGAAACAGTGTACACGGTGAGGCTGTGAGCAGTGTGCTAACAAGGGCTGCTGTACAGAATATCCCAAGCCCTCAGTAATACCCAAAAAACTAACCCCTATCCTGAAGTCCATGACAGAGATGAGCAGATAATTTTGCAAATGTGTCCAAAAGTGAACAAATATGAAAGGCTAGAGAGGAAAGGAGTGGGAGGTCAAAAGAACCCTCCAGAACAGAGAATGTTCTTGTGGGCTCACTCTTCAGTTGTCCATGATGATCAAAGTCCATCAATCAGACCCTGGACTTAGCCAACACCATACCTAACCCACCAAGTAAGCTGATTCAGGCCTTGGAGAAGGTGAGTGCAGCCTTCTCTCTCTATTCTGGTTATGGCCACAACAGTTGCATACCGCATTGGACAGTGGGTATCATCAAGTCACTAACAAAACAGTTGCAGTAAATCTCCAACCTAAATAAGCCTGGGCAATGAAAACACAACTCAATTAATATGAATGCATGCTGTGCACCTAGATTGGGTAGATCTACCACTACACTACCATCTTCCTCATACAAGAGACTCCATTTGCAGTTTCTCCAGGCCAAATGCTTATGCTCCACTTTCCTTCTCCTCCTCCTCCTCCTTCTCCTCCTCTTCCATTGTCCTCTCTTGCGCTCTCTCTCTCTCTCTCTCTCTCTCTCTTTCTCTCCCAAAACCTTCAGCTCTACCTTCCCCTCTTTCTCCGCCTAACCACCAGCTCTAGCCTTTATTTATTTATTTTTGTTTGTTTTTTGTTTTTTGTTTTTCAAAACAGGGTTTCTCTGTGAGGCTCTGGCTGTCCTGGAACTCACTCTGTAGACCAGGCTAGCCTCGAACTCAGAAATCTGCCTGCCTCTGCCTCCCAAGTGCTGGGATTAAAGGCATGTACCACCACCACCCAGCAAAATTACTAGCCCAGACTGGCCTTGAACTCGTGTTCCTCCTGCTCCTCCTGCCTCTGCCTCCTTCAGCAAATCCTACTGGCGTGCACCACCACTACTGGCAATGTTTTTTTAAAGATTTACTTATTTATTTTAAACATATGAGTTCACCACCATTGCTCTCTTCAGATATACCAGAAGAGGGCACCAGACCCCATTACAGATGGTTGTGAGCCACCATGTGGTTGCTGGGAATTGAACTCAGGACCTCTGGAAGAGCAGTCGGTGCTCTTAATTGCTGAGCCATCTCTCCAGCCCCTTTATTTATAAATTAAGGTGGGAAGCAGGTTTACAGGAAATCACCTGAGTGCTGACTCATTCCTTGTTTGCAGCCCCTCACAGGAGAATAAAATTAACATTAAATACAATTAGCCCCAGGGCTATCCGCAACAGTGAAAGGCCTCACCATAGAAACCAAAGTAGGGATTTCTGAATGTGAATGTGACCACCCCAAAACCCAGCTCCCAGAAGAGCAGACAAGCCATGAGTAGATTCAGTTCAGCATGACAGATGGGGTGCTCACATCCCATTAATTGGACTCCATGTATCTTGGGACAGACACTGAACAGCAGGCCACTCAAGTGACATGAACTGCTGGCTGGTATCCAGTTCCCAAGGGGATTGATATAGGACACAGGACAATCTGGACAGGTCTGGCACAGAGACCAAAACAGACAAAGTACTCAGGTCTACAGACCAAAGATTCCTCCTCTTGTGGTCCTTCAAATCATGAGTGAACTCCATGCAGATTCTGACTACAGATGTTCTCTCTTTACTTCAAGGAAGAAATGGGCACCTATGTTTCAGTAAGAAGAGTAGATGGACACTGATCTAACAGCCTCTCAACTCCAAGGTCCATACTGGAAAGAAACGCTGGGCAGAGCAGAACCATCTACAGAATTGACTGCCAAGGATATCTCAATGTCTCCCAGTAGCAATGTGGAACCGTTATGGCGACAACCATGATGAACAGAGTAGATTCTATTGACCTTGTACTGTGGAGCAGAGGCCTGATCCCCTTTCTTCATAATCAGATACCCAATATCTACACTAACAAACTCATCATAGGACATTCCTACCTGTGCACACCACCTGGGTGTAAGATTGCAGGTCACACTGCTCTGCAAAGTTCACATTGATCTTGCAGTAGAAAATGTCAACCTCTGTTCCTTGGCAAGACACGAATTTCTGTTCTTGACTTCCATGGTGAGTTTTGGACCACTGCAGAGCGGTGCCACACTCAAGATGTCTGCACAAGACACTTGCCTCTTCCTTCTGTAGGTCACATTTCAGAAGTATGGAAGAGCCACTCAACAACTCGGGAGACCCAGCACATGGACTGGCACCTCTGGCCAGCCGGACTTGTTGTTGAAAGTTATCACCTGGTGGCACAGGGAACAAAACCAGCTCCTAGAAGCTTCTGCCAAAGGTACATGACCAGGGTCTGCAGAGTGACTTTTTTAGTCTCAAGCATTGCACAAGATCCCTGGCAGTGTCACCAGCCTTTATAACTACATTGAAATAACAGGCAAATGGAGTCTGTCCTTCCAGAATGCCACCAAGGCACAGGACCACATGGGACGGGGACTCTTTCCTCAAAAACTAATATGTCAAGTCTCCCTGACTCGAGCTATGTCTAGCGCACAGTGACAATGTGTGGGGACCTCAAGGTGTTTTCTGAGGTGATTTAAGTAAAGCAATGACATGTGGACCTGATGGCTGACTTTAAAAAATATATACAAGAAAAGTTACTGAGGAGAGGAACAAGGAGAGTGAGAACTGATTTTCTTTAAAACAGAGAAAGTAAGCATCCCTTATGGTCTCTCACCATGGGACTCTTAGGGGCAAAGTGCTCACACCTGACCATATTCCCTCCTCCCCTAGACACTTGTCTCAATACCTCTACTTACAAGGCAAAGTAAAAGAAGAATGGGGGTGGGGTGGGACTAGGGACTTGAGCAGCCTTCATATGACTCACCTGAGCAGATAATCGACACCACACACTGGCACTTGCAGTCACTGAGGGGCCCCCAGCCCCCCAGAGAACACTCCCAGAGGGTGGCCTCCTCACCACTGCACTTGGTACCATACAGCCAGGGTGAATTCATTTCTTCGGGTCTCAAAATATACTGGAAGGTTGAACGTGCATGACTACAGCCAAGATGTCTGCAGGTCACTGAAGCTTCCTGCATGCCCCAGTGGTCACCACACACAAGGCCTTGCTGCTCACTGTGTTCTATTTGCAGACGGCCATCACATTGGTTTTCACCATCTACGAGATTCAGGGAATCTTTCCCAACCAGTCCATCTGAGATGAGACATGAGTTAGATGGAGAAGATACTGAGAATTTCATTCAAAATGCTTCCTAATGAGAAAGCCCATCTTTGCTGTCCATCACAGTTACTCCTTTTTCTCAGATTCCCTCACTCTGAATATTCTGAATTATAACAGAATCAAAATGGTTTCTTCGGTGAANTCGAGTGATGCTGTTCTAGGGGCAGTGCCTGTAAGCGCTCTGGGAGCCTCCCCTACATCAGAGCTGTCATCTGTAACTCAAAAAGGCTTTCACTCACTGTGCCAGGGCCCAGAAAGCATCAGTGGTGTGGAACTTCCTGCAGCTGGTACCCAGTACAACCCCAGGTGTAAGGAGAACAAGACGTCATACAGCAAGGCTTCGATGGCTGTGCCTCATGAAACCGGTGTAAATAAAACACGGCAGCAAGTATTATTCTCTCCCTCAAAAGGAAGAGTCTAAGGACCAGAGTCTTTCCAAGACTTGTTAGTTATTAGTAAATAGACATAATTTTTTTCATTTCACCTTTTTCTTCTTTTCTGGGGGCTTCTCGTAGGGCAGTTCACCCCACCACAGGTCCTCAGAAATTCCCACAAATACAGCTAACAAATGAGAGATATTATTTGTAATCTGTCCAACAATGCTCAGGGAGGTTAATGGGCTTCTAGGTGGGGAAGAATGAGAAGTATGGCCAGGGAGACAAGTTAGAGAAGAGAAGTCTGTATCCACCCCCAGAAAGGAGATGGGACCCAGCCACAGTGAAGGCAGATCCTCTTCTAACTGGGAAATCCTCAGTGAAAACTCAGGCTTTTGACTGAGCTGCCATACCTTGGTCACCAATTCACATGGTATATGGCCATTGTCCTAACATCGCATTTAACAGTGCCTAACAGTCTATGAAAATTAGGACCAAGATACTTGGAAGAACCAGGCAGACTAACCAAAACACTAAGAGGTTCTATTCTTTACTGTGACACTATGAGGGTCAATATTATAGCTGAGCATCAGTAGAATACAAAGGTTGCCAGAACTTCATGTGGACCCATGTATCTAAGACAACAGATACTGACACAAATGTGCAACCTGGCCCACAAGGCAAAGAGAGGGGATACCAGGAAACATACTTCCCAGAGAGGATATGATTGTGTTGGGGAGGAAGGCAGATGTGCTTCTCATAAAGCTCTCATTCAATAAGAACACACACAATAGTCATCAGTAGGGAGACTATGGAGACATGAATTCAAGGTGTGACCATGGGTTGGTCTCATAAGAATTTGGTCTAAAACTACTCTAGACATAGAGGATATGCTCTTGAGTAAATACGGTCACAATTGATCTGAAGAAGTTTGATCCAATTGGTCACCATTAATCTTCCAGTGTGTGCTGTGCAAAAGGCAAGGTGGGCATAAATGCTAAAGCCTCCGGTGCATCAACAGGCCACTGAGCTAGGAAAGGCCAAGCCTGGAGGAGACAAGATCAACATTATCCCTCATCAGAAGTCAGCTTCTACTCACAAAAGGACTGTAAAAAGAAGGATGTGTGGGAAACCCAAAACCCTTGCTCACAACTGAGAGCAAATGTTCCAGATCAGGAAGAGGAGGGAGGCCTAGAAAAAGGGCCATGGTGAAATCAAGAGTTTTTGAAAAGGACTAACCATGATAGCCATTAAGGAATCAGGAACTAAAAGGATTGTGTACACACCTCAGAAGGAGCCAAGTAAGAGCAAGGATCACTCACTATGATGCTTTGCCTGCTTAGATGACTCCAGTCTAAGAACCAGACATGAAAGGAATGATATACAATCTAGTGTCCAAGCCTAGAGATGTAAGAATCAGTCAGGGATACAGGGAACTGGCAACTGGGTCTGTAAAGTGTAGGTGCTGGTCATCATGAAGGCCCTGTTGGGATCAATACAGCCAGGATAGTGGAATGAATCCTGGGAAAGAGGGACTCACTTTCCAGACTCACATCCTCACTTTCCCAGCCTCTGCCACATCCTTTCCAAGCTTGTTCCAGTCTCACCCACATTGCCATGGTCCCCTTCATGTACTGGGCTCTTGAGATTCTGGAGGCCCTTCCACTCTCTTCCATGAGGGCAACTTCAATATGCTTATCCCTCTGAGGGATGTTGTAGGGAGTTTGGCCTAATGCTGCTACTATTATGTTAATTTGGGTCCCCAGAATTGTTTTGTGCATGAATCTACATGTTCACATATAAGACACTGGGAGACCCTGCCCCCAGTTGGTTCTGATTGGTAAATAAAGTTGCTGGCAGCCAGTGGCTGGGCGGGACAGACAGAAGGAGGACTTTAAGGATCCCTGGGCAAGGAACAGAGGAAGGAGAAGGAGAAGAAGATCCACTATGCCGGGAGTAGGGAAGGAAAGATGCCACATCTGAGAAGGTGTGGGACAGAGAACATAGCCATGATGTTGGAGGCAGGGATCGCAGCCCAAGAGGGCTGCACAGCTGGGTCCAGGACAGCATAGATAGAATGTAGGATTAGTGAGTAATAACTCTTGAATCTTGGAGGGAGGTTGATTAGCCACAAGGAGGTTATGAAGTGGCTCAGCCACTGCTTTACACATAGTGACTTTAGTTTCTATCAATATACTATATCCTTGCTCATTGACAGGAAGTAGATTTAAGCTGTTCTCACCACAAAGAAATGATTGGCTTATGAGGTAACACATATATTATGTCCACTTGATCTATTCACAATGTATACACATATTAAAATGTTGTGGTTTTGACAGGAGTGTTGGCACATGACTGTAGCAGCACTTGGAAGGTGGAGGCAAGAGATTTGGTAGATTCAGTTATCCCCAGCTACCAAGTTTTAGGCCAACCTGGGCCCCATCTGAAAAGAACAAGAAAAAACACATTATACAGCTTAACTGTATATAATTTCCTTGAGCAAGTAATGAAATAAGAAATAAAATTTAACATTATTAAATTGAAGAGATTAACATATCAAGAAATTTTTAAAACACAAAGGCCAGATACTTTAATAAACTATTGAAAAACAGAAAGTCCTGACACAGCAGCAGAGAAGTTGCTGTTCATGTATTCCAGAGAAAGAATAGCACCCAGTGTCTCATCAAAATCAGGTAAAACCCAGAGGTAGGGAAGGAAGTCCAAAGAACTGGAAAAGTCAAACAAAGATTTGCTTTTTTTTTTTTTTTTTTGAGTAAATTGAAAACACTTTATTATAATTGAATCAGAATCTAATATAACCATGAGGTTTTTTTCTTTTTTTTCTTCCCCTCCCCCCTTCCCCCTCCCTGCTCCCCTGCCCACCCACTCCCACTTCTTGGCCCTGGCGTTCCCCTGTATTGGGGCATATATGAAATTCCTAGGCAGATGGATGGATCTGGAGGGTGTCATCCTGAGTGAGGTAACCCAATCACAAAAGAACTCACATAGCATGTACTCACTGATATGTGGATACTAGCCCAGAAACCTAGACTACCCAAGATACAACTTACTAAACACATGAATCTCAAGAAGAATGAAGTTCAAAATGTGGTCTCTTTGCCCCTTCCTAGAAGTAAGAACAAAGCACACACTGAAGGAGTTACAGAGATCATGTGTGAAGCTGAATCAAAAGGATGGACTAACCAGTGACGGCAGCTGCCAGGGATCCCTCCCATAATCAGCCACCAAAATAAACACTATAGCATATGCCAGCAAGATAATGCTGAAAGGGACCTGATATAGCTGTCTTGTGGGAGGCTATACCAGTGCCTGGTAAACACAGAAGTGGATGCTCACAGTCAGCTATTAGTTGGAACACAGGACTCCCAAGGAAGGAGCTAGAGAAAGTA
>LR750075.1:0-41296 GCA_902729485.2 Mus minutoides
TTTTTTTTTTTTTTTTTTTTTTTTTTTTTTTTTTTTTTTTTTTTTTTTTTTTTTTTTTTTTTTTTTTTTTTTTTTTTTTTTTTTTTTTTTTTTTTTGGTTTTTCGAGACAGGGTTTCTCTGTGTAGCCCTGGCTGTCCTGGAACTCACTTTGTAGACCAGGCTGGCCTCGAACTCAGAAATCCACCTGCCTCTGCCTCCTGAGTGCTGGGATTAAAGGCGTGTGCCTCCGTGCCCGGCTGCTCTTAGCATTTCTGACTCAAGATCCCTGAGCTTATCTAAAATGGCTATTGGATGAATAGTTGCTAAATGGCTATTTAAAATGGAAGTATCTGTCTTGTTCTGAGTTGAAGACTTTGTTAATTCTGCTATTTTGGCCATGTACTTCAGGGCTTCTAAAATGAGTGAATTCAATCTTTCTCTCAAAACAAAAACATGATAACTGCACTGATCTATCTATCTATCTCTCTTTCTGTGTGTGTGTGTGTGTGTGTGTGTGTGTGTGTGTGTGTTACATGAACTTGAGTGTGTAGGCACTCAAACTCTTACACACATGCAAATACTATTGGTATCTTCCTCTTGTTCACTGCCTTATTTCCTTGAGACGGGGTCTCACTGAACCAGAGTGGATCTTTTCAGCTATGTCAGATGCCTGCAAGTGCTCAAGATTGTCTGTTGGCATCCCTCACTTCAATGCCAGTTGTTATGCCATCATCAGTCATCCTGTCCCCTGCCTGCAATACCCTTCCCGCCCATCTCTCAACATAACTAGAATGGAGGCTTGCCAGCATGGCAGCAGAACAGATGAGAGGTTACTTCTCCCTCCATAGGCACAAGGCAGTGAGAGCTAACTGGGAATGCAGTAAGTCTTGAAACCTCAAAAAAATCAGTCGTTGTGACATACCTGCTCCAACAAGGCCACACCTCCTAATGCTTTCCCAGCAGTTCTATGGACTTGGGACCAAGTTTTCAAATCCATGAGCCTGTGGGGCCAGTCTCGTTCAAGCCCCCACACCCTCCCTGACATCTTTCCCTGACTTTTCACTGAGAAGAGCTGCGTTTCTCCCTCAGAGGAATGCTTTTGAGGTCCCACTTGACTCCCCGGGGGTTAGTTTGGTGGAGTTGAGCACTGTTGAAAGCTGAGTTCTTAAACTGCAGATGACTTCCTTTCCTGGGTGACCTTTTATTTGTCCCTTACTCTCAAACACTGGCACAGGACTGCCCATATAAGTAGGTCTGTGTGCAAACCTCAGGTGAGAAATTGAGGGGACAGATTAGGGCATGGAAGTACTTAAAAGAATGGCCATTAAGTGAGGATTAGTAGCTATTTATGTTTCAAATTTAACTTTCAATTAGTGAAATAGCAATTACATGCTGAAACTCATTCTACACAATGGGTATCAATTTTCTCTTCTGATACACATTAAAATTCAAAATTTGATAAGTAGATTGAGAATCTGCTCAGGCATTCTGAGCTGTTACTCTGAACTTCCTGCTAAACTAGATCATGAAGCAAGTTTGGAGTTTGTACTGGCTATCTTTTGTCAGCTTGATACAGGCTAGAGTCATCAAAGAGCAAGGAACCACAGTTGGGGAAATGCCTCCATGAAATCCAGCTGTAAGGCATTCTCTCAATGAATGACCAATGAAGGAAGGCCAGCCCACTGTGAGTGATGCCATCCTTGGGCTGGTGGTCCTGCATCATAAGAATGCAAGCTGAGCAAGCCATGTGAAGCAAACCAGTAAGCAGCATTACTCCATGGCCTCTGCATCAGCTCCTGCCTCCAGGTTCCTGCCCTGTCTGAGTTCCTGTGCTGACTTACAGAAGTGTGGAGGAGTAAGCTGAATAAACCCTTTCCTCCCTAGCTTGCTTTTTGCTCATGGTGTTTTCATCGCAGCAATAAAAACACTAAGATACTTTCCTTCCTGACAAGTGATCCTTTTGAGAAAGTCCTTTGTCATCAGTCTTCTCTTAAGCCACTCTGCAACAAAGTTCAGATAAGTCCTTCATTTACAGGAATTTAATGGCTTGAAGATACATATTTTGTTTTTTCATCATTCACAAGTTATGAACTTTCTGACATTAAATCTGTACGTAAGCATTGTTTAAAATGTAGTCTTGAGCCGGGAGTGGTGGCGCACACCTTTAATCCCAGCACTCGGGAGGCAGAGGCAGGCAGATTTCTGAGTTCAAGGCCAGCCTGGTCTACAAAGTGAGTTCCAGGACAGCCAGGGCTATAAAGAGAAACCCTATCTCGAAAAACCAAAAAAAAAAAAAAAAAAAAAAAAGAAAAAACAAATAAAATATAGTCTTTAAGCTGCTCATGGTAAGAAGATATGTTAAATTACTGTAGCTACAAATATACAAGTTTATATTATTTGTAGTGCTTTGTTAACACAAGCTTGGGAACATGGAAAACCAGCACTTAGAAATTCCTTGTGTGGACTTAAGAAGGTAGCATAAGTCATTCAGTTGTCAGATATTTATTGAGATTCTCTTAAAGCTACCCACTATTCCCTGTGAGACCATCCCTGCCTCACAAAACTGACAGGTCAGTAGGGCTATGAACCACAGACTACATAGTTGCAAGCCAAGAACCCAGTGAGTGCAGAAGATACTGCAGAGCTGTGAAGGAGGGACATCTGAACCCAGTCCAGGAATGAACGCCTTCTGAGCAAAAGCCTGAAAAATGGGTGTGTCATCCTAACAGCAAGCATTTTACAGTATAATTTTCTCTTTCCATCCTGTTCTCAAGACTCAGGACAACTAATTCAACTATAGCACACATAGCTCATAGCTATGCTAAAGATAACTCTGTGAGAAAATTCACAAAAGCAGGAGGAGTATTTGACTGCACCTGAGTTGATTTTCATACTTGGGTACAGAAACTCTACCAGTTAGTATACGAATATATCTACATTTTTTTTTTAACTACATAAAGGTAAGTTTTAACCGCTGATCAAGGGATTATCCAGGTGAAACAGGCAACTGATTCTGAGACTTAGAAGAAAGACAAGAAAAGTTTCCTGTAGATAAGTGTCTTAGAATGAGAACATTTGTAAGTCTGCAGGAGACAGTATGTGGTAAGACCAGTACAATGAGAGGATATGATTGTGAGGAGATTCAGCAGAGGAAGATGGTCCAGGAGGAGTGAATGGGAAGCAATGTTCACATAGGAAAAAGTAACAGGATTGTTGTAAAGTCAAACACATGAGAGTGTAGTAAAGAACTCAGATCAGTTTTAGCCATCAAAACAGAGTTCAGAGGACATGAGGGGTCCCTTGTCTCTCCACATCTGTGTTAGATTGTAAAGGCAGAACCAGAGACAGCCAGACTAAAGTTGAAATAGGAGATAGAAAGTAAATTATGGGATAAAATCTTTCAATAAAACTGGATATAATAGAAATGATATTTTGTCAAATGAGGATGTAGGGCAAATTTTAAGAGCTGATTGAGCATGCCTGTGTCACAGAAAAAGAAGCTATGTGTGTGAAAACTGACAGGAAAGAGATGGTTGTTTTCACACTAACAGAAGGAAATGCCACAATTTTCTTACACCCACAAATAATTAACAAATGGGATGTTTTTGGTGACGTAATCAATACAGTTATCACTATAGCATTTATCCTTGTCATATGTATTAATAAGTGAAGGATGAGATACTGGTTTTGGAAACTCAGCCAGAAGTTTCAAAGGGTAGCAAGAAAGGATGTTGCGTTGTGGGAAGTAATTAAGGTTAGAGAAGAGATACTATAGCTGTTCCTGGAAGAGTTCCCTTTCTCATGTTTATAAAAGCCTTGGAACCCAGATAAGGGTTGTGGAAGGACTGGGCTGTTTCCAACCAACACCAATAGGACCAGAAGGCCAATTTAAAAAAAAAAAAAAGAGTGACGGAGGAGTAGAGATTACCATATACACACTGTGAATTTGTAACTCCATCAGTTCACATAAAGTCAGAATTACTCCTAATCACACAGCTGCACTGTGTGTAAGCAGGGAGAAACAAAATGACTGATACCCAGGGATGAGGACTCATGGAGAGCGTTTGGCACAAGGACATGGGTATTGTACCTCTGTGAGTCACAACTGCTAGGCTTCTGGGTCCAAAATGATGGGAACCAGCGGTAGTCACAGTAATAAGCTGGAAGAAAATGGAACAACGGTGACAAACACTGCAGGTCTTGTTAAGAGCAGGTTATCTATCAGATGTATAAACACTTAGGCTGTCTAGTTTAACTTGAATTTCAGTCATTTCATTGGTAAACCCAAATTTAAGTAGGAATCCAGTTGGGCAGCTTACCTGGCAGTTGTGGATGGGGGTAAGATCTCGATATGATGAATTCTTGAGCAGGTGGGCATGTAAGATATCTAGGAGGCACAGAGGTAGAACATGGCTGCACTTGAACACAGTCGGCTAAAATCTGAGGTCCACGGCTTTGATATTAAAGTAATAGATTATCTATTTGGAGATTGAACTCTGTAAGAATGATAATAACAATTGGAATGAAACAAGAAAGGAAGCCAGAAAGAATAGAGCTTGTTCTGCTTTGTGACTGCAGAAGGCCAGGCTGAGTCAACAGAGTCTGCAGGAAAGGACGCTCAGCACAGTGACTGGCTGGGATAGTGGGAGCCAAAGAAGCTTCACAGACCCCGTGTAATTTAGTACTCTGAATGCCTCTAAGATACTTAATTAAGTAGTTCTATCCTAATAGCTCAGAATAGTAGAATTGATACAGATACCCCTGCAACCTGGATGACCATCAAACTGCCCCATAGGGCAGTTAGGACCCTGCTCCCCTGTGCAGTACACCCTGTCCCCACTTTCTGCTGAAGGTGACTTTACACTGGAAAGCACATTGGGGGGTCAGCCCTGGCTTGAATCCAGCCTTTCTGAAGGAGGAAGGAGCCTGCTGTGCTGGCCTATACATCTGAGATATGCAAAACTGACAAATGCTTCCCTTTGTCTCTGCTTCCCAGGTAACTCCTTTCAGAGAAAGATGCTTTTGCCTTGTGTTCAGAAAGCTTGGGCCTGAGACTTGAGCTTTTGAGTGAACTATGTGGTCTTTTTAATTATCAGTTTCTTAACTCATCCGAGCTTTGAGGGAGATGATTGCTAAGGTTTTCTCCTTTCCTTGTTAACTTTTTATTTAACTCTGAGGTACAACAGCCCTTTGACTTTTATATAGACAAGGGTTGTTGGGGTTGCTTCCTTCCTCATGTACAATAGTAAACCACACTACAATTTAAAATATATTAAATATCTAATTGAATTTTATAATATTTATGTTTTCTTTATAGCATATCATTTGTTATGGAGATCTTTAGGCTTTTAGTATTTGTAAGACAAATTAAGTTGCATGTCATTTGCCACGATCAGAACTCGCGTTGAGGAGTCTCTGTTTCACATAGTGTTGGTGTTGGGTAGGTCTAGTTCACCTTTTCTGTCTTCAAGTGTGTCACCTCCTCTTGCCTGCAACAGTGAGCCTAAACAGCTGAGCCGCCAGGAAGCTGAGAAGCAGTAGTAGCCTGCCTAGGCTTGAACTTCAGTCTTCAAAACTGTGAACTCAGCTTTCCAGAACCTATGTTAGGCAGCTTACAACCACCCACAGCTCCTCCTCCAGGGGCTCTCATGATCTCAGCTAGCATGTACAAGTACTTGAAAACACACACGCACACACACACACCTATATACCTAGTTTTAAAATATTTTTAAAATGTCTAAAAACCCAGGTTAATGTGTGTATGTGTATATATATATATATATATATATATATATATATATATATATATATACACTTTAGAAAATACATAGTGAATATTATATACTGGAAAACAGTTGCAATGACAAGTAAGTAGAAAAAGTTAATCATGCAAAGAGAATGCATGGCTTCAGGGTACTAAAAAAACTTATAAGTTTAATCAAAGAACCAGTCATTGGAAGACATAAGATGGAGAACATAAGATGTTTGAAGACACAATTGAGGCAAATATTAGAACACTGTAGTTTTGACATTCTTTCCCTCTTTCCAGCATTGCTCAGCAAGGTGTGCAAAGGACACAAGGAACGAGATACAGTGTAGCCTCGTTTCCTTAGAGAAGAAAATAGGAAGCTTTAAAAACAAAAACCCATATTCTGATAAATTAAGCATCCCATAAGGTCTAGCTCAGTCTCTCAGAAAGTAAAACCCATGTGGTCATTCCTGTTCCCATTGGGAAAGGGCTCCATGATTTCTTATAGCTGCCAGCACACAGATAGAAAAGTGCAGGATTTGCATAAAACTACATCTGCATTCCTATCAGTCATCTCTAAGTTACTCATGACCCCTAATAGGAAGTGAGCATTGTATGCATAGTTAAAGGTATATTGCCAAGAAGGAGTATGCTCAGCCGGGCATGGTAGCCCACGCCTTTAGTCCCAGCACTTGGAAGGCAGAGGCAGAGGCAGGCGGATTTCTGAGTTCGAGGCCAGCCTGGTCTACAAAGTGAGTTCCAGGACAGCCAAGGCTACACAGAGAAACCCTGTCTCAAAAAACAAAAGACAAAACAAAACAAAACAAAACAAAAAACAAAAAGAAGGAGTATGCTCATGTTTAGTACAGATGATTTTTTGCTGAAATGTTTTGATTGATGATAGGTTGAATTCATGAATGTGAGTCCTGTAGGTACAAATACAGAGTACCAACAGAGTAGTATAAAAAATAATGTCTGAGTGGTAGGAGTGGCCTTTAATTCCATCACTTGGAAGGCAGAGGCTGGTGGATCTCTGTGAGCTCAAGGCCAGCCTGGTTTAAGAATGGGTCCAAGACAGCCAAGGCTACACAGAGCAACTCTTTCTTAAAAAAATAGGTAATGAAGGGGCTAGGTATGGTGTGATAAGCCTTTAGTCTTAGCACTCAGGAGACTGAGACAGGAGACTGTCTGTGAATTCCAGGGGTACAGATTGGTAGTACATAGCACTTTCCTAGGATGCACAGTATCTTCAGCCCAACCCTCACTACCTCAGACAAAAGTAATCACAACACAAAATTCACAAAGATACAGACAAGTTAGAAATTAAATGATACAAAGAGATATGACATACAAATAACAATCACAAAGTGTTAGAGTGGCTATACTCATAACAGACAAAACAAACTTCCAAAAGAGTCGTTAGTCCTAGCACTTGGCTAACAGAGGCAGAAGAATCTATAAGAGTTAGAGGCTAGCCTGTCCACAAGGTAAGTTCTAGGACAGCCAGGGCTACACAGAAAAACCCTATCTCAAAAAAAAAAAAAAAAAAAAAGAATAGCTACACTGGACATTTTGTAATGAGAAATAATTCTATATAGTATCTAGTACTGGCAATAAATCCCAGTAAATATAAAGCAAAGACACAGAATTGAAAACTGAAATACACAGTTCTTCAGTAGCCGTTGGAAACATCAATAGTGTCCCATATATAGATATAAAATATCTAGAGAAAGATTGACAACTCAGTCAGGTATGATCATGTTACAGCCAGGAAGAGCTTTGGATGTAGCCCAGGTACAGAATCATACACTTGTAGCACTATGAAATAATGTGCCTGACTTGATGGCACTATGAGATGGTGTGTGTTTTTGTGTCTGTCTGTCTGTCTGTCTGTCTGCCTGCCTATCTGTCTGTTCTATTGCTGCAAAGAGACACCATGACCAAGGGTACTCGTCAAAAGAAAAAAAAGCATTTAATTGAGGCCTTAATTACAGTCTCAGAAGCTTAGTCCATTATCCTCATGGCAGGGAGCATGGGGGCACACATGTAGCTGAGAGCTACATTCTTACCTGCAGGCCACAGGAAGGAGAAACTCTGGGGTTAGCATGGGCTTTTGAGACCCCAACTCCCACCCCCAGTGACACACTTCCTCCAACAAGGGCACATGTAATGCTTTCCAATAGTGTATGGTCTTGGACTAAGCCTTCAAATATATGAGTCTGTTGGGGATATTGTTACTCACAACTGCAGTGTGGGACTTGATTTCACTGTGATGTGTGTGTGTGTGTGTGTGTGTGTGTGTGTGTGTGTGTCTGTGTCTGTGTCTGTGTGTGTCTCTGTGTGTCTGTATGTGTTTGTCTTTGTGTCTGTGTGGGTGTGTGACTTGATCACACTGTTTTGGAGCATGAACTTCTGAGTGTAGATGACAACCTCATTGACTTGTGCAATGCAGAAAGGTTGTATACACCGGAAACTAAGCAGACCCAATACACATCTAGAGAACACTGAACAAATAATAGAGTTCTTCTGTAGTGTTTGGAACATCCTCTAGAAAGACCATCCATCAGGCCATAGACAACCTTTAGTAAATTTAAGGAGGAACAATATGGTATAAAGAATTTTCTGTAGTACAATAAAAATAAGTTTTTAAAAGATCTACAGTTTACACAAACCAAACTAGTGAGTTAGTAAAGTTTGAAAAACAAGTATGATTCCCAAACGCTGTAGGAGTTCCTTCAGTGGTTCTAGAAGGCCTGAGGTGAGTTTGCCCAAGCGAGGCTATTGTGGTAGGTGTGGTGGGATTAGCTTAGGTGTGTATATTAGTTTCCCACAGCATACACATCTGACCAACAGGTACAAGTTAGTGTGAACAGAGTATCCCAAGACTTATTTTCTGTGAGACAGAGTCAACATCGTTCCTTCTTATAGTATGTCCCTTAAAATTTGTAATTACAGGTCTGTGGAGGAATGGCAAATAGCAATGTACAAGAGATGTTTTAAAGATCGGTTTCATTATCAGGAAACTACAAATATGTGAAATACACAATTCCTGCAAAATACCTCTTCCCTCAAAATGGAGAAGCCTTAGATATCAGCATGACCTGTAGGACTTAGGATTTATGTCAGGCCATTCCAAACCAAACAAACTTCTAAATCAAGTGGATAGTATTACACACAGAGCCTTCTACGGATATTTGATAAAAAAAAAAAAAATCAATGGAAACACTCAAATATGTTTTATTAGTTAAGACTATAAGTAACTTAAAGTCTCTTTTGGTTCCACTAAGATCTTAGAGTTCTCATTTTTGCCTATCATTAAAAGAGATGATGTGGGCTGGAGAGAAGCTCTGCAGTTCAGAACACTGGCTACTCTTGCAGAGAACCTGTATTCAGTTCCCAGCACCCACATGGTAGTTCAAACCATCTATAACTCCAGTTCTAGGGAACTGGATATCTTTTTCTGATCTTTGAGGTCCCAGATATATTTGTGGTGCATGTGTACACATGAAGATAAAACATTAATATAAAGTAAAATAATCTATTCATTAAAACAATAAAGAGATGATGTATCATCCCTGCCTCAGTGTGTGTGTGCGTGTGTGTGTGTGTGTGTGTGTGTGTGTGGTGTCTACCCTTACTTGCTACCTCATTTGAGACATTGTTCACTGCATTGCTGACCAGGCCAGCTAACTTGCACCCTTCCAGGTTCCACTGTCTCCATCTCCCTTCTTGCAGTAGAAGCTCTGAGATTGTAGGCCCATGCTCTCTAGCTTTATATGGGTTCTGAAGATTCAAACTCAGGTGCTCTAGCTTATATAGCAAGTATTTATGCACTGGGCTTTTTCCCATCTTCCTCATTTTTGTAGCTCAGAATGGTGTTTTGAAATGAGATGAGTGAAAGATGCTGTGCCTAGGATATGCAAATTTCTGATTAATCTCTCATAGATAAATCAAAGAACCTTCTTTTTAAAAATTTGTTTATCTTACATGCATGGGTATTTTGCCTGTGTGAGTATACGTGTGCACCACCTACATGCTTGGTGCCATGGATTTCCTGGAACTGGAGTTACAGACAGTTGTGAGCTGCCATGTATGTGCTAGGAATTGAACCCAGGTCCCCTAGAGAAACATCCAGTGCTCCTAACTGCTGAGCCATTTCTCCAGCCCCAAATCAAAGACTCTTAATGTTATCTTCCTTAGTGTGTGAAGACACCACAGTTAGTTTGTTGGAAGAACAATATTAGAAGTGAACTTCCAGGGTACAGAGTTGAAATTACATGAGCAGTACAACTGGAGGAATATTCAAACAAAATAGTTTTATTTCTAAAATAAGTTTTTGGGAATTCCAATTTTTTTGTAATAAAAATGGTGTCTTAATGCTAAGGAAAAGAAGGTCAGAGTGTGTGTTATTTACAGTTTCTATTGTTGTGATAAAAAACCATGACCAAAAACAACTTGTGGGAGGAAAGGGTTTATGTCAGCTCAGCATTTCCACATCACAATTGAAAAAAGTCGAAGCAGGATTCAAGCCCAAAACCTGGATGTAGAAACTGATGAGGAAAGCCCGTGGAGGAATGCAGCTTCCTGGCTTGCCAGCTTGTGGTTGGCTCAGGCTCCTTTCTTACATTCAAGACCACCATCCTGTAGATGGCAATACCCATAGAATGCTGGAACCTCTCGCATCAATCACCAGCCAAGAAAATGCCCTGCAGACTTTCATAAAGGCCATTACTGTGGAATCATTTTCTGGATTATGACTCCTTCTTCCCACATGACCCTAGCTTGTGTCAAACTGACGTGAGAAGGAGCCAGCGCAGCAGATTTGGCATAGGTTCATGTCTTTCAGTGAAGTCTTCTGTTTGCACACAGTGGAAGCAGTCGTTCAGCACCATGCCCTGAGTCTAGTATGTAGCATTTACCCCTCTGCCTATTGAAGAAGCCTTTCTTCCTCCACAAGCAAGCTGACTCCTAGCACCCAGAGCAGGGGAGCCAGGGACAGCAGTCCAGAATTACTGACACCTAGTTTGAGATACATCACTTCCACGTCAAAGTCAGGCAATATAGTATCCTAAAGATCCAGGGAGCATAGATGACACTTGGCATTTGATCTAATCCTCTCCAGGGAAAACTGAAGAAAGATATACATCAGGGGCCCCTGGCCTGTTTTACTTCTCAAATGCACCCAAAACTATTTTTGCATAAATCTGAATATCAATAAAATTGATACTAAAAATATGAGATTACATTTTTCAATCCTATATATTAAATATTTAGCTCTCATTATACTTTAAGACAATGGTAACTACCCTTGCCAATGCAGATGTAGGGTATTAAATTCTCCATGAAGTTTTAACCCCTAACATTACAGTTGACCATGCCTGGTCCAAGTAACATACATCAGGTTTTATGATTATTTTTTTGCCTTTTTTTTTTTTTTCTTTTGTTGTTTTTCAAGACGGGGTGTCTCTATATAGCCCTGGCTGTCCTGGAACTTACTCTGTAAACCAGGCCGGACTTGAACCCAGAGATCTACCTACCTCTCTCTTCTGAATGCTAGGATTAGAGGCATGTGCCACTGTGCTCAGCTGAGTTTTATATTATTGATGGATTGTTCATGACCTGTTGGTTGGGATTTATGTGTTTGTGTGATTTAAAGAAAGATTTATTTAGTGAATGTGTATAACCACAGCAGGCAATTGATAAATAGGTGTTATTCCAAGCCTTGAGTATGTAACCCAATAATTACTTGTACAAGAAAGTAGTCTTGCCATAGCAAGCAGTTTGGGCCTTTTTTTTTCTTTGCTAATGAGAGAAGAGGCTCTTGACATTGCATTTTACAGAAAAGCACCAGATCTGTTTACCTTGTTGAATTCAGGTTGCTGTATTTCGGTGTCGGTTCTTTGGTTTTGGCAGCACTTCTGAAGTGTCTGTTCACTCCCTTAGTGGATGAATGCCGGTGTTGACACCACCTAACAAGCAGGGATTATGTGTTTACAGAAGAAGTAATATGAGAGGTCAGGTCTAGGAGGCACTTCTCAAGAGCTTGCGCATAATGAGTAGCTGGCAGGGAGGGCAGAGCTGACACTCGGGAGGGCCTTGTTGACACCTGCCTCTCTTCTCCAAAGCTCTCTTGATCATGTTCAGCTGCTCTGTTCTCATGTGGGGAATAATAGTAGAATAAAGCTGCTTTTCTGTCTCATTTTTCTTGCTAATTTACACATTCGAGCCATTTTTTGTTTGCTGCCCTGATTTGCTATTCCCTTTTGTCAAGGCACTGCTCCTTTCTCGCCTCGGGCCTACGAACTAATTTGAGCTTCTATAATTACTTCATGTTTTACACCTGTCTGCATATCAGGCACCCCCTTCCTCTGCACTTACGCTATAGATTTCTTTGCAGAAAAGCTTGATTTTTTTATATACAGGAACCCGTCGGTTTCCCCCCTCAGACGGCGAAGGGAAGGAACACAATGGAACTGTTGCTCTGCCTTCATCTGCAGCATGGCTGACCTCCACAGTTCATGAAGGACAAATGGACGCTGTCTATTCAGACAGCTTGTGTTAAGATGTTGTGGAGCAGAGAGGCTGAGCTTTGTGCTCGTGAATGAAGCGATGGTTGTAGTCATTTTAGAATCATTAAGGCTCTGAATGCAGCGGCTTGCCCTGCAGTGCGTGCGCTGTGGCCACCCTCCGCTTTAATAACAGCTGATTAAATTTGGGTCAGGCACACTCTGAAGAGCATCACAATGAAGAAACTGTTGTAAAAGTTACCTGTTTTAAAAAGGCAATTGATTAGATGCTTAACTTAAGTGACAGCTGCAATTCATTTTCCGTTCTTGGTGCCGTCCTGCAGCCCGGCCGCCTTTTATAATTTGGGCTTCATTCTTAAGAACCCTTGAATAACCGAGGGTTGCTTTCCACTTGAGCCTGCTCCAATCCAATTAGGAGTTTAACAAGGGTCAAATTAAGGAGACTTTACACTCCATGTTTGCATCATTAGTCATAAGACTGCTAGGTGAGCATGTGACTGTGTGTCAGGGACCAGGGGAAAGGCTGTAGTGTTGGACAGACTAAGGCTGTCATCCAGTGTGTGCTGTGCCCCTGGGCTGATGGAGCTCAGCAGGCTAGCAATAGTGTTCCTTGTCAGGGGCTGGTGTGCAGTTGTTGGGAGAACAGGCCTAGCTGGGCTGATGAAGACTGTGTTTTCTGCAGGCTCTCTTACCCCCTGGCAGCCTGTTGTGATTGGACAGGCTGCTGGGAAGGCAGGACATTGAAACCTCTTGAGCACTCATTATTTTTGATGAGCTGACAACTATCTAGGCTCCTTTCTCTTTCTACTTCTCCTTCCTACCTTTTTTTTTTTGAAACATAATTTTTGGTTCTGTAAAACATTATCATAGGACATGAAAATGCAAGATTTTAGAGTTAGTGTCGTAGCGGTCTTGTGACAATCACTTCTTTGCCATTTGAAAGCAGAGTTTATAAGGGTATTTTCAAACTTTGCATTATTGGGGATAGCATTTCCTGCCCCCATTTTTCTGACTATTTCATCAAATTATGTTTGGAGTTGTTAATGCGCATCAACCACACCGTGAGACTATGCAGAGAAAATGACCTGTTTCCAAAAAAGAAAAGACAATGGGATTCTGCTCTCACCAGTGCCTGCCTGCGTGGGATATTGCTGGGGACTGCTGGCATGCCCATGAGCAATGCTTTGTGGCAGAATACAAAGTAAAGACTTATCTAAAAATAACACTTCCATTGTTCCCTCTTACCTCCTCAGCCCATTAACAGGTGCTTTAGTGTCATGAGAGTTTTCATAGTCTAATCCCCTTTCAGAAGCTTTTCAGAATAAAAGCCCTAAATGGTCCTCAGTATTAATTTGATGTGACTTCTGTACAATGTGATTTCAGGCTCTCAGAAGCACGATTTTCACTGCTTACCCCTTTTCAGTGTAGCAGAGTGTGGAAAAAAACGCAAGCTACCGTTTGCGTAGCGGAGTCTTGAATGTGAATCACTTTTGTTGCTTCCTTACATTGCTTCCTGGCTTAAAAGGAAGGATTTTTCTCTGTGATGTGACTGTTACCCCTCAAAAGTGTTATTTTGGTAGTACATTTTAAAATGTATTCTTAATGTTGATATTTTTCAAAGCTATCACACGAGTCTTGCATTTACCAAGAATTAAAGAGGCTTGATGAAGTCTGCGTGGCACAAAGCAATTGGGTGTCGTGATGTGATGCCTTTACTTCTCAGTACCCAGCAGCATCACACCCAAGCGCTGCCAGTGCTGGCATCTCACCTGTGCCAGGGACTCCAGGAGCTTCATGGCCAGCAGGAAGCACATCTGAGTGAGGGAAAAATGGAAATCGAGTCGCTACTGTCTGACCTCATGATTTATTCTTCTTACATATTTAAGCATAGTAAAAGATTGGGGAGAGGTTTCCATGTGACAGTTATCACAACAAAGCTTTAGGTTTAGCTACATAGAAACTTCCTAGCAAAATAGCCAAGTACCTGTGACTTTGACAAAAAGAGTGAGTTTCATTGGCTGATAAGCAGAACTCAGGGCTAGGGCCTAGAGAGGAAGGATTTGTAATAAGCATATGGATAGAATCTATCTGCAGAGGGTGCAAAGTACACCATACCTCTTCCATAAGGATGGGTTCTGTTTGCTGAGAGACGAAGCTCAGTATTAAGACCTAAACAATGTTTAGGATATTGGTGTGTGAGGAGACAGGGACAGGTGGAGGCTGGCTTCTAACAGAGTAGAAAAGTATCACCATGTTGTTTGACCACTTTCACTCTGGCATTCTAGGTGACCGGTGTCATTCATTTCCTTCTTTTGACCAGTAGTCCCAGGATTGACAGTCCTGGTTTCTCCAGTGCTTACTCTAAGCTGTCCTTCCTACAACCTTGTCTCTTGGTTTTGTTGCTTTACATACATATCTGCCTTCTGATGCACTATTATCTTGCAAACATGAACCTTATTGTCTACAAATAATTAAATTTCGGCTCTGTGCATTCCGTGCCTAATTCTACTTCCTTGCTGTGTTATCATCAACCTTGCCTCCAGAGTGGGAATGAAACCCTATTACTTCTTTGGATTCTACGGTCCATCATCATTAATTGTCAGTATTTGTTTTCTCCATAAGAATGGATAGCTCTGTGGGTGTATGTATATGTACATGCATATAGACATCATTTTATGGGCAGAAAAGGTAGTCTGTTTTTAACAAATACCTTGAACATTTCTGTTACAAAGCTAAGGACCAAGCTAGTAATGAGGAGAATTTGTATCCTGCCCTCCAGAACATGGAGTTCAGGGTCAGAAACAAAATCAAGTAAGCACACAACTTGGTGTCCATGTGCAACTTAGAGGAAGAACACAGTCACCCAGAGAGAGCAACTAGCCCAGGGATGCCTTCCCTGAAGAACCTGCTTTGAGCTCACCAGCTAAAGGCACCTCACTATTAAAAAGTCTGATTTCTTTCTAAATAATTGCATAGGTTTGTTTTTTGTTTTTTTTGTTTTGTTTTGTTTTGTTTTTGACACTTACAGCCCTGATAGTACATTAACAGAGGAGGGTAACAGAAGGCATCTGCAAAGAATCACCAGTGACTATGCATAGTTCCAAAGGGAAGGAAACTCATGGAAGTGGCAAGTGGTCTTCACGGACAAGCCAAAAGAATCATGAATTCCAGAACTTCTTCCCCATTGCTTACAGTTTCTCTGGGTTTTATTCCGTACTTGACCTGTGCACTGTGTTGGAAGTAGATAGGAATCATGTAGTCCTGACTCGCTGGCATGCTGGAGTCAGTTTCCCTAGACTGGTGAGAGTCACACATTCACTCTGTCTACTGTGGAGGGAAACTTAGGATTAGAAACCTATAAATGTTCCATAGACGAGCCATCTGCCCCACCCAAGGGCATTTCACACCTTGCTATAACCAGAGACTATGCAGAAGGCTTGTGCTTAAAAATAGAGTTGGAGGACATTTATGAATTCTCATAGGTTCTCTTCATTCCTCTGAGGGATCTAAGAATGAAGACTGGAAAACTCGAAGTCAAACTTTTGTAATTAAGTGTTATGGGCATCTAATGCTATTGATATATGGTTTCTGGGTGTATAACCCTTAGCTATTTATATCAGTTACCTATGAAATAACAATAACAACTCTTCCCATGATTTAAGTGATGCCCTGTCCTCCCCGCCTCCTTTGCATTTTTTTGAGATGGGTCAGTAGTGGCTTGGGGGTAGGAGTGGGGAGGGTGCATTGTTTCTCAGTGTACCTTATTCTGTAAACCAGGCTGGCCTTAAATTCAGAGATCCACCTGCCTCTGTCTCTCCAGAGCCGCTGCCAGCTGGCCTGTTGTTCCCCTTATGTAAATGATTGTTTTCCGCATAGAAACTTGGGCTTCCTGGTAGATATTTCATTGCTACTCTAGACAGTATACATTGAAGATATTTTTTTGACTACACATTGATGATCTCTATGTAAGTCTTTTTTCACTTCATAATGCATAAAATTCTGTATTACTTTCAAAACCCAATACATTTATTACTTTTCCTGGCTATATATCTGTGTAGTTCTGGCTGTCCTAGAGCTTGCTATGTAGACCAGGCTGGCCTAGTTCCTTCTGCCTCTGCCTTCTGAGTGCTGGGATTAAAGGCATCTGCCAGTACTCTTGGCAATATTTTATTTTTTAACTGTGAAAATGTAGCAGTAGGGCCCGGAATGGTGGCACACACCTTTAATCCCCAACATTCAGGAATTAGGTACAGACTAATTTTGGTGAGTTTGGGCCAGTCTGATCTACATACTGAGTTCCAGGTCAGCCAGGGCTGCATGATGAGACTTTTCTCAAAACAACAACAACAATAACAACAACAACAACAAAAATAAAATGTAGCTAATCCACAATAGTATAAAATGAAAATCAATCAATTAGACTCAATTAAAAATTACTGGCTTATTCTCTTGGAGTCTGTATCCATAGGAAGGTAGACATGTTTGTATAGGTGACAGTGATTATTTTATAGCCTGTCCACTGGGTGTTTTCACAAGTGTGCATAGACATTAGCTTATTAGCTGTATCATTAGCAGGAATACATACAGGGCCACAGGAGAAGAGGAAACCTTATTTTAATGTTGTGGCTGTATTATACCAGTCAGTTAAATCTTTGACCAGACTTTTCTGCTAGGTGTTTAAAACCATGCACGTGACCAAAATTCACCTTTTCTTTTTATCAGTTGAAGGTAAGGTTCTCAGAGGTCACTTAGACGTGTGTGTGTGTGTGTGTGTGTGTGTGTGTGTGTGTTGCTCTATCTGTGGAGAATGAGTCAAAGACCTTGCATGACCATGGCTTTACTTGGAAGCATTAATGACATTTATTTTTGTGTTAACTCTCCTCTTTGTTGAATGGACACGGGTTAGACTCCACCTGGAAGGTATGCATACCCTCCTTATGGAGGACATGAGACTGGCAAGAGCAACAGGACATTTTGAGAGCTTCCCACAGTCCCTGGGACCCAGTTGACTTTGGAGGTCAAGGGGCAAAATATTGTCCCTTTTAATCTCTGACATTTCTACTTAAACATCCAATGGATAAACCAAACTTACCCAACTCTAGACTTGTAGTTTTCTTTTCTCTTATTGTTCATGTTTTTCCCCCTCCATCAAAGTCTTTTTTTTTAATAAAGTTTTCTGCAATTCCATGAATCCAATTTTTAAATGGAAACTTAGTAATTATGGTTAGTCTTTTCTTACCATATGTAGTCTTTTAGCAGATCATATTGTCTTGACCCTAAAGGTATCAGGATTTTACCATCTCTCTCCATCTGCAGATACCACATGGGCATTGCTTACTTGCAGATAGATGCCCTATAATGTGCTGACATTCAGGAATGACTTTATTAAATATGCCATGACATTGCTGTGTTTTTTTCCCATCATATCCATTCATCTCGATATGTTGTATGAGGATCATTTTAGAATTTATCTTGCAGGGGTAACAGTCTTCAAAAACTTCATTATTTTTGTTGTTTTTGATACATGGGTATTCTCATCTGAAGTAACTTAGTGACTCTCCCTGGCCAAGCACCTACATACCCAATTTTGTCTTACCAGCAGCACAACCCTTATAGACTGGTCCTCCTGTTTCATCTGGTAAAATAAGATGAAAAACACATGAGAAAGGCATGAGCACTGGCCCTGACATGTGTAAACATGTGTCTACACTGGTGAATGAACACAATGCCATGTGCATGTACATCACACACGAACATAGTCGTAATAAAATGTGATGCAGACAACTACAAGCACCCAATTTGAAATATATGCCTCCGACATTGATATGTATCCGACATGGATATGCCTCTGACGTGGATATGCCTCCGACATGGATATGCCTCTGACATGGATATGCCTCCGACATGGATATGTCTCCGAATGGATATGTCTCTGACATGGATACCCTTACTAAAGTTCTTGTTGTGACTGGGATTGAGGATAGAGATTAAATTTGGGGTCTCTTCCATCTAAGAACACAGTCTAGCAGGAAGTTGTAGCCCAAACCCGAATCAGTTTTTTCTTTGTTTCTGTTTTTCCTACCCATGCAGACACTTGATATTTATATGGCGTTTGTGTCTTTGTATAAAATCTTCGTAACTGTAATTAGTGAAGTAAAAATACCGTTAGACTTTTCTGTAGGGCTGCATTAGAGAGGACTCACTTCGACTTACTCTCCAGAAAGATCTTAGCCCTGTTTATCCATAATAGAAATGAAATGGTCCTAGATTTAGGCAGACAAGCCCCAGTTTCCCACACAATGCTGCCAGCCTCATTCTGAATTGAATTGTCAGTGAAAACATAGGATTTCGCTTTACTTTCCAGTGCACAAGTACTCAACAACAAGTGAAAAATAGAGCACACAGTTGCCCAGTAGCAATTAAAGTCTTGGATGGGTTGAATGTTATTTACAGACAACTTCCAAAAGGTTAAGGAGAATAGTCATTGCTAAATACTCTGGATCCTTGATAGCAGGCACTGTGGCCTCTGAGATGGCTCAGTCTTTTAGGTTACATGGAGTAGGCCACACAGACAAGAAGCACAGCCCCATAATCCCAGCACCTGGGAAGTGAGAAGACAAGAAAAGAAAGAGGAGGATAGGGAAGAAGGAGCAGGGAGGTGTGTGTGTGTGTGTGTGTGTGTGTGTGTGTGTGTGTGTGTGTGTGAGAGAGAGAGAGAGAGAGAGATTGATTGATTGATTGATTGATTGATTCACAGGGCTAAGCCAGCTCTAGAGGTCACCTGCTCACCACAGTTGGTTCATAAACCAAAATCTCTCATTTTGGAGTTGCTTTTCCATCCCTCCCAAAAAATGATTTTCTTGTCTATTCATATCCTTGGTCTTCGGAATGTCTAGCTGGCTGACCCCTGTCTTGCCTCTCCTGGGCTCGCTCTCACTTATGTCATGGTGACATCTCAGCTTTACCTCTGCTCCCAGGCACACCCCACCCCTTGATATTTTCTACTTCCATCTGCTTACAGAGCTCACAGTCAAGCTGGAGCAGAGCTCTTGATCACAGCCATTGTCTTCCCTTAGACAGGCCTCTCCTTCAGTTGCTCTGAAGACCAGGGTCTGTGGGAAGGCAGCTGTGAGCTTGCTACTGCTGTCTCCTTGTAGGACTGATTTTTGTAAATAGTGTTTCAGTAAGTAAGCCTTGAAACTCGGTGTCAGGATGCCATGCAAGACATCAGTCCTTATTCTAGAATAGTGTTCTCTCTGGAAAATTCCTGGCCTACATTTATTTCTAGCTTTAGTCTTGGGAATAATTATCCTGAACTGTCTTGTTTTTGTCTTTTTAACTTTGTGCTGAAGTTATTAGTTATTTTCCTATCTGCCCATTGGGAGTTTACACATCTGTGCCACAAACATAGGGACTTTGAGTAACTCTATAGTGTTATGTTGTTTTTTCTGTTTATTACCAGCCTCATACCTTGATTCATTTTGAGTTCTGTTAGTATTTGTAACAGAGCTTACATTTTATATATTTCTATGTAATCAAAAGGTAGATATAAATTATATAAAAATTCTAACACATTCAGGGACACATTAAAGTTCTCGGCTTGTTTTTAAATAGGAGTCTTTTTAAAACACTGAACGGTAATTTTAAAGTATCAACCCCTTACATTGTTCTGTGTTTATGTAATATAAGTCATCCAGCTATTTTTAAAATATATATAAAATTCCTACAAGGCTTAGAAATACCTTTCAAATAAGTTTTGACATTTGGACAAATTTCATTATACAAAAATCATTTTGACATAACTTTGTAACAGATTCTTGTTCTGAGAAAGGTTTGCATAATGAAGTTAATACTTGTTTAAAACCCTTTGGCCTTACTCTCTTCCTGAAACAGCAGTCTACACCCTAACTGCTCAGGAAGTATTTCTCTTTCCCGAGGCTTGGCTTATTACCTCTCCTTTAAAAGAGAAAGAAACTGACATGCGCTTTATATAAAAGCACCCTTAGGGGTAGACAGTGAGAGAAGGCTGCAGGATTTTATAGCAGACAAAATGTCGCTTGCATTTTGCTGGTCAGTAGTTTGATATGCTTGTTTGCTGATGTGAAATGACGAGGGCTTACAAAACAAGGTTTTGTTTTTTAGCTGCCTGTGGACCTACTGGGGCCTAACAGAACCTAGTCAGCAGGTCATTAACTCTGGAGAAAACAGCTTGCATTAATATGCTCTAATCCGGTATAATTAGTCAAATTACTGCACGCCGACCAGCTTGTCATGTGTTGTCAGCCTTGGCATACACACTAGATTGCCTGGGTCCCTCTGGAATGCCACCCTCAATCAAGGAAAACTGCTCATTTGTCGTGGTCTTGAACTCTGGAGAGAAAAGCCCCTATGCAGTGGTCAGAGGGAAACTTAGCTAATTCTTAAAGTTCAGTTACTTTTTCAGCAAAATAATTTATGTTTTGGTGGTTGAAATAGAAGCCTGTTAAATTTACAGGCATGTTTCTGAAGCTCACCTATGTAAGTTAACAGTAATTCACGTTAATACCCAAAGAGAACTTAAATGAATCATTGCCAGTTGACCAGCTCCTTTCCAATGCTGCAGGAGTGTGTTTGTGTATGTTTGTGTATGTGTGGGTTATTTTCCAGTAGGGTGAGAGGTTATTAAACCCTAAAAGGGCCACATTAACATAAATTTACAAGAGCTCTTGTTCTGGAGGCATGATAAAAACCAGTGTTACCTTTGCATTAACATTGACTCGCTTGTTGTGCTTTTGGCAATGACAGATAAGTCAGCGTAATTCCCCATTGCAACACAAATGATGCTCTAGATTCCAAACGCATCCTGAAGATGTCACTGACAATAATCTTCAAAGAGCGGCCAGTGAGAGTGGGCTGTGTGTTTGTAGGATGATATACTGCAAATGACAGGAAGAATTATGTGAGTGGAGACGAATCTGTAACATATTATTAAGCAATTTCACGAGAATAACAGGGATAAAAGGATAATGGATGAGGGTGTCATTATTACCTTCATGTAGTGGGAAAGCAAAAGCAAAGGTAGAGAGACAAGATTAATTGAGGAAGGCCGAAGCGTTCATTGCTCATCAGCTCCTTTGTGCTCCCTGCTTCTGAAATTCCAGACCAGAGAAAAGGTGCCCAGAGCTGCACTGGATGCGGCTGGCAGTAAGGACTGCGGGCTGACAAGGCGCTTTTTAGTCACCTCTCTTTCTGTCTAAAAAGCACATTTAAATGTTCTGAAGGCCCCACTGCAATCTGCCGAGCAGTATCTGTGTGTGTGTGTGTGTGTGTGTGTGTGTGTGTGTGTGTGTGTGTGTATACTCGCCACCCTTCATTGTTAGTCATGCTTCTAAACTCAGAAATTATACAATTTTCATGCTTTGTCAAGCATGCTCTTTTACATTGTGAAATTCAAATTTGTTTATAAAGTATTTGAAAATCTGCAACTATATTTGACTATCTTGAGGTCATAAAGCAAAATTTGCCATTAGTCTTGACTGTATTGTCAGTGTGTATACCATTTATGAGGCATTGTAAATAACAACAAGTAAACCCTGGAGAAATAGTCTTTAGTTTGGTTTTTTGTTGTGGTTGTGTTTTGGTTTCCTTGCTGTGGATTGAACCTAGGACCTCTCATGCATGCGAAGAACTCTGTTCTCCACTGAGCAAGCAGCAGACCAGCCTCTAGACTGACTATGTACTAATGAGCACATTAGCTCTCTATATAACTTACCACATTTAATCCTTAGCAATCATCTGCAATGAGCAGAGAAGATTCCTATTTCAGTTGTAGTAAAACTATGAAACAGAAGATGAAATGGGTTTTCCAAGAAATTTCACAGTGAGTGGTGCTTCTAAGAGTAAATCCATCTCCAGACCCCTCACCCAACATGCATTTAATGCCATGATCTTTTTAAATATGTTGTGATTGGTTGCAGATGTGTTTTTAATTATCTTGAAACTTCTCACTAAAGAAGCATCCTTGGGTTTGGTATGGGTGAAGGAAAATAGACTAGCATTTGTAGGTAGTTAAGACTCCATGTTCTGCCGGGAGTGATGGCGCACGCCTCCCAGCACTTGGGAGGCAGAGGCAGGCAGATTTCTGAGTTCTAAATTTTCTTGGCTCCAATGCTTGTAGAATTTGATTCGGGATTTTTTTTTTTGTGGTGGGGGTGGGTTGGTTATTTGATTTTTTTTCATAATGTTGTTATTTTGGTTTGTTTATACAGTATATCCTTGCTATCTAGCAGATTGGCCTTAAATTCACCTTCTTTCTGTCTCCACGCCTAAGTATTAGGATTGCAAAGAGACAGTACCAGCCTGGCCACCTCATGCTCTAACACTGCCTAGCCTTACATATCTGTCTATATTTTGTCTTACATATGCAGTCAAAATTATACTGTGTTTTTACATTTGTCTATCCTATGGCTCAGGGAAGTCTGCTGCTTCATTGGAAATACCTGTCTTTTTGTATGACATTTGACTCAAATTTATTAAACAACAACCCCTTCGTGTTTATGATTTGGGGATAATGAAAAAGAATGTAGGCTATGTTACTATATACTTAGAGGTATTAATTATCTTAAAGTTTTTAGTTGGTTTTTGAACTTGTTTATATAGAGGTCGGAGAACAACTTGTGGGGCTCAGTGCCCCCCTTCTAGTGTGATCAAACTAGATTGTCACACTTGGCAACAAGCACCCTTACCCACCAGCCGGCTCACCAGTCCTTTGTTTTAATCCTTACAACAACCATATAATGTATGCATCTTAAAATCCCCATTTCAGAAATATAGAAACAGAGTTAAAGGAACTTGCTCTAAATCACAGATGTAATGGAATGAGAGATGCAGAGGTGGAACCAGAAGCTTGCTAGGTGCCAGAATCCTTGCCTTTTCACAGCAACACGTGGCCCCACCCATCTCTGTCCCAGTTAACCGAAGGTTACCCTGCAGTCACTCTCAACTCTGGTACCTGTGCTCCCCCACCCCCAGGTCTAAAGGTTAGAGACAGGAGACATTAGCAGTATGCAAGTGACAGCAGGGTGAGCACAGGCAGACACAGTCACATGTCCCCTGTTTGCCATATGAAGCAGGAGCATGAGGAGAGGCCACTGGGAGACATCTTGTAGAGGGGACATCTTTATTTTTAGTTTTTACATTGAATTATTTAGGCAAAAAGGTGGAAATGGAAGTGACTGCATGCATCCAGGAAGCTTACAGACTAGAAAAGAGCCAAGCTGGCTCTTCATGCTGGTGTGCTGTCTGTGAACTAATATACTCCCATGAGGCATAACGCGAGAGAGTGCAGTCTCTTCAGGATACTCCGCAGGATCCAGTTACCTCACCACCTTTCACTAGGCCACATCCCTTAAAAACCCACCACTCAGTACTGGGTACTCAGCCTCTCACCACCTCAGTACTGGGTACTGGGTACTCAGCCTCAGCATGGACTCTGCTGCAGACAAGCAGCATCCAGGTGACAGCCCACTGAGGGAGTAGGCACTGTCACAAGGAAAAGGAACGGGAAGGAGTAATCTAATCAGCTTAAAATTGCTTTGGTGACAGTTAAGTGCTGACTGTTCCATCCGCAGAGTCAATGGGTATAATACTAGCTCAGTGAGGAAGCTGTGTCACGATGGACTGTGGGTGAGGTGATTAAGATACTGCTTGCATGAGCACTGGGGATGAACATCCCTAGACAATAACTGGCAGTGGAGATTGGGAAGGGAAGACTCACCAGTGGTGGTGCCTAGGTAGGGAGGGGCAGGTTAAGTATGAGAACTGGGGCATTTGCCATAGTACATCCAGGAATGGACTTCTCCCTCTCTCCCTCTCCCTCTCTCCCTCTCTTCCTCCTCCCCTTCCCTCTCTCCTCCTCTCCCTCCCTTCTCCTTCTCCCCCTTACCTCTTCTCCCTCCTCCCCTTCCCCCTCTCCTCTCCCTCCCTTCACCCTCTCCTCCTCTCCCTCCTCCCCTTCCCTCTCTCCTCTCCCTCCCTTCTCCATCTCTTCCTCTGCCCCTTTCCCCTCTTCCCCTCCCCCCAACAGCTCTAGGAATTGATCGCTCATCTCTCTTTTCCAGTGCTAATATATGTTATCATTACCTCAACTTTCTGTGGCAGTCATGGTCATTTCTTTTCTGGGGAAAGACCACAACCCTCTACTTTCTCCCATCTCATCTCTCTGATAACTCCATAGAAAGTTTCTAAGTATTTGTTTTCCTCCAATTAGTTTGTCCATTGTGGGATGTCACAAACCAACTTTTCTGACAAATATCTTCCAGGTAAGGAAACTCAAGTTAAGGGGAAAGCCTTTTGTTCATTCCTCACCATCTGTGCTTTGTCCCTAGAGAAGAAATGACCGCACGGGCTTTTGTTGTTCTCCTTGTGGGACAGGAATTGCTACTCTCATTTTTCTAGAACAAGCCTTAAACATCTTAGGTTCCTCAGAGTACAGAGTGCACGTAGGTTGCCTTTTCTTAAAATAATAAGGCTTCCTTTTGGACTTGCTTCCTTGAGATTCCTGAGAAGTTTAGAAGAAGTCCAGAGGCACTCACTGTACTGTGGGTGTGCAACTCAAGAGCTGGACCCCACTGGATTAAGACACCACAGGCAGGCGAGGAATTAAGAGAGATAATTCTTCAGGGACAAGAGGATGCACCAAGAGTTACCTTGTAAAGCAGGTGCTTGCCTTTGGGGCAGGGGAGAGGTGTTGATGTTGTAAATGACGAATCAGTTTCTAATATACTGGTGTAAGTTTCCCAGAAGCCTTGTTAGCTGATAGATAACATTCACCTGGTAACTGTAGACTTCCTCCCCAGCAGCGCTCTAGCTCTTCTTTTAGATTGATCTGGTTTGTCTTTTCACAGAACTAGTATTTAGACTTCTCCATTTCCATTCACTAAGGTTTGTGCTTTTGTTTAGCTGCATTTTCTTCTCTGTCCTGTTTTTTGTTAGGTTCCTTTTGACTTTAGTATTTCACTTGTGTTACATTGATATATTTCTCTTCTTATTATAGTTGAAATATTCAAAACCAAGAGTTTGTATTAGCATTTTGCTTTTATCATTCTTTACTTAGACATATCAATTTTAAAGCTATCTTGTTATGTTTTGCCTCAGAGAGTGACATGACTCCAGTTGAACCCAATGGCTGGAGAGTCATTGATGCCAAAATCTTTCTTTGGGACCCTAGAAAGGGTAAAATATGGAGCCTGACTCTGCTCCTCATTTCTCGATCCTATACCTCACTGCCTAGGTCACATGGGACCCACAAGGAAGAGCTATGCTGTAGACTCAAAAGAAAAAAGATCTTTTATGTGGATGGGTTCAGTGGTCAGCTCATCTTTGAGCAGCATGGTATGGTTGAGGAAAGGGGGTTAAAGAGACTCCTCAGCACCCCCTCCTCGTTCTTGCTCACTTTCTTCTGCTCCCATAAGTACCAGCATTTACCTAGCACCCAAGCCTATTACATACAATTGCTTAAAACATGAACTTTGTCATAGTGCCTTGTTTATCAGAAATTTGACTGTTTATCAAGGTGTGCATTATATGACTGCAGAGTTTGGGAGCAAACACTATATTATGAAATGAATTTGAAACCCAGGCAGTTAATTTGCTTATCTGTATCTGTTCCTGTAACAATTTAGGAAAGTTTAGTAGTGATGCTATGCTTAGAACCACTAACATCGCTAAGGTCCTGGGAAAAGGCTGAGATATTGGGAAACATTTTCATAAGCCCTTTAATGAAAATTTCATTGTAACTACTTCTAAGAGCTTAATGAAAATTGGAAAAGTTAGTAAATTACGTGTATTTTTTGAAGAAGAAATAATTAACTGAGAAAACTTGTCCATATCTCTGGGGAAATGTTCTCTATATAATGTCTAAGGTAGGATAATTGTTGTCACAGTCCATCAGGATTTCTCTAACAAACTCATAAACAGAGTTCACTGCTTCGTTGTCCGGTGTAAGACAGGGGAGCAGATTGGTGCCCTAATTGTCATCTCCTCCTGTGTCTCCCATATTTGGAGAAAAAGTGGAGTCCTCAGTCTCTTTTCTATGGAGTAGAATTCTGTTCTCGAATGTGCAGCCTCCATGACTGACCGACCAATCACCACCTCCTAATGCTATCATCATGGGAGGCAAGTTTCAGTGTGTGTGCTATGGGAGAACTAGGGCATTTAGAGCAGGCCTTTCTCCTCGGCTCAGCTTTGTCAGCCTTCGGAGGCTCTGTGACTTTGATGAGGCATATGAGGATCTACCTATCCTTTCTTCCTTCCTATAAAATAGGAGAAAAGTTACTGCCTCATTTGTCAGGTGGTGACTGTATGTAAATAGGAAAAAGTTAGGTAAAAGTAACCAACAACATATTATCAACTGCCCAATTTGAGCTCACACAAAACTTGTTTCACATTGACTTTTGACCATTTTTAAAGAATGAAATCTTATGAATACAAATGGTATCTTAACATGCTTCTACTCTGATCTCTCTTTCTCTAGACAGTCCATAGGGGTGCATTATACAATTTTATCATGTTCAATTTAGAATTTATATTCAATTCTCCACTTCTCATAAATTCAAGAATAAGCACATTCATTATGATGACTTTATCCATGTGCATATATCTGTTATATGTGTTCATGTCCTGTACACATGCATGTTAGGGTACACATAGACATGTGTGGAGGATGGGGTCCATTTTGGTGCCTTCCTTTATTGCTCTCCACCTTGTGTTTCGAAACAACCCAAAGCTGTTTGGTTGGCTAGATTGGCTACCCAGCAATCCTCAGAAATACACCATCAGCATCTCCTCAGCGCTGGGGCTTCAGGCCGGTGCAGCTATACTTGGCTTTTGTGTGGTTACTGGGAATCCAGACTCAAGTCTGCATGCTTTTGCAGCATCCACTGTACCCACTGAGCCATCTGCTCAGCTTCTGTGGTGATCCCCAGCATCGGAGCAGGCCATTTACATGGTCTTCCAAAAATCTTGAAGTGAAGGCACAACCAGCCTGCTTGCCTTTTGTTTTCTTTCTAAGAGTTAGTTGATGGCAAGCAAAACCAAAGCCCACCCTGCATCCCCTTTGTGAGCTCATTCACTCAGCATGTTTATTTTAATCATTTCTCAAAATGGATAAAGACCAGAAGCAATTTCATAACTTGATTAAAGCTTCTATGCTGAGCAGATCTCAGTGACAAACATGGATATTTACCATATTGGAAATAAGGTTAATTCTTTAAAACAAGGTTGACAAGAGAAAAATTGTCTTAGTTTGCAAAAAGGATATTTGTTTCTTTAAGTGAAAATTGGGGTCAGTAGGTCAGAGCTCTCCATGCTCCTACATGACTGAAATGAATTAAATAATGCTGCAGAAAAGCCACACTGAGCAAGCTAATGACAAAATTATACATTGATGCTCGAATAAAATCATCATACATTGGAAACACTTGGTATAAGGAAATATGAGATGTTCACCTTCATCACCACAGTACAGAAGTCAAGTCCCGGTCCTCCTGTGCCCAGGGTCACGCCCACCATAGGCCATGCCCAGGGAGCGGCTGTTCACCTCTATTTCCTTTTCTCTACAGACTGATTTCCATGTGATAAATAAGATTTATTGTTTCATTTAAAAATACTCCACACCACTTACTGCTGTCTGGGGTAGATACTCTTCTGTAATCCCAATTTTGAGTTAGGATCACCTCTAGATCCACCACCTAAACTACAGCCGACCTTTGAGGCTGACTTGGTTACCACCACTTTATAGATAGAAAATGGTCAAGCGCATGACTGAGGTGACAGTGCTTGTGAGTGACAGTCACTACGTGACAACTCCATGTCTGTACTGGTGACATTTCAAGAGTGTACTACACTAACTAATGCTTGGTTTAGTGTGGGCTTTTGAAATGCAGTGAAAATGTGAGTTGGAAACTATTTTTCATAATCAGAATAAAAAGGTCTTCAGTCATGAGACTTTATAATACCTTATAACACAACATAAATATGCTTGGAGCATTGTTTTTGACTCTTAGGGATTTGATGACAGCACCAGAAGTTACCCTATGGAAATGGTTTTGTCAGCAAAAATGATAAATTGTATGTGACACACCTTATTCCATTTGTGTGTATGAGAGCACACACAAGTTATGGACAGCTTTGCGCATGTCACCATAGTAGAGCTGTACAATGTCCACAGGATGCTGAGATAGCAAGTTGTCTAGTTGAAATGGGGTCTTCATCACCACTTCGTCCAGTCCCTGGTAAAGGTGGTCCAGCTTGTCGTGTCCTTGTTCATAATGACACTTTTCCCCAATAGCACCAAAGCAAGGCATTTATCACAGTCTAGTGTAAATTCTAGTTTTATCTCCTTACTCTCTCCATGCGTGAGGATGAACTCAGCCTTGAAAGTGTTGTTTTGAAGACAAGCAATTTGAGTATCAATAAACTGAACTGAAAACAGAGTTGACTTTCGGAGGTGATGTGGCTGGTGCATTGGAGGAGACAGGATGGCTTGAACTTCCTTTTTTCTGTGCCCACATTCTCCACGTGATCGTTTTATTTCTTTTTCTATGGTATGGCTTTTTCTTATGCGTTATTATGAAGTAACATTCATTGGGCCTGTTAGTGGACGCTTTTAATTACTGTGCAAAACTGAGGGTAATCGAAACAAAAGCATTGTTTCCAATCCTAGTTTTTTTTTTCCTCAAGTCCATCCTGTCAAGCTGAAAGCATGAAAGTTATTTTCTGGTGATGTGATTAGATTGGGGCTGAACTCTCCAGCTGGCAGGCCTGTCTATGACTGGCGGCAGCCTGTCCCCAGTGCTTGTCATTTCCTGACATGCCTGACAGGATGGGGACAGCCGCCCCAGATAGGTTCATTAGATGGTGTTTTCTACAGCTGGGCAAATAAATAAATAAATAAATACCCCGTGCTTTGTCAGGACCCAAGCTATAGAGCCCTTCTTGTTGGTGTAAAACAGGGCTTGTTTTGACAAATTTAGATTTTCTGACACATCCTTGTTTCCTTCCCCCCTGGCCTGCACTTGTGCTCTCTGCCTTGTTGAAGCTTCACAATCCTAACACATCTTCCCAGGAGAAAAAGGCCTACAGTTATGGAGGGTCTACCTCACGAAAAATAGGTGTACCACACCATAAAATAGTAGTAGCCGGTCAATTTCCATGGTGACTCCACAGGGGGAAGAGAACAGTCTTAGTAGTGCAGTAAGACAATTACAGGGAAGCTTAGAGTTTCCACAGAGCCAGCAACAGTCTACATACATAAGAATGTCTGATCACTACTAGCCATATACACCACAGAGCACAACCGTCTTTAGAACTGCCAGGTACTTGAGCTGTCTTCATCTCTAGGCTAGGAGGAAGCTGACAGTGTTCTTCCTGGGCTGATAGGTTTTTGTGTGAGAAGAGAAATTAGCAAGGATTATAGAACACCTGGTCATTAAAACCAGAAATAAATTCCAAGTCCAAATTTGGAAATCTATTTCTGTGGGACCCGTTACTATTCATTAGATTTGACCAAATCCAGTGTGATTTTTAAAACATAAGAGTATGACAGTAATGGTTTACTATCTTCACCACACACTTAACCATTTTAAATGGCAGATTTGGAAAAGAAAAGGATATTTCCCTCAAAGATTATTCTCTGTAGGTCCTACCTGTAACTAAAAAGTAGATACTGGCACTTTCTAGTCTTGCCAGCCATACTCTGTCCCTTGGCCTGCAGGGACAATGAGGATGGTTCTCAGTAAGCTGCAAACACTTGACCACAGCTCCTGCATCCCAGCGCCAGCATCAGCTGTCTTTGTCTTCACGTCATGCACAAACACAGAGTGCAATAAGGTCGTGTCTCGGATGCTGTCGCTGGTGTAATAAACGGGATCCAGGAAACGCAGGAAGCCCAGCCCTTACCTTTCCTTTGTGTTGCTTCTCCACCGCTCTCCTCCCGTCTCTATGACAACTGTGTAAATTGGGATGGGCAACTGTCATCTGGAGTATTACTGAGAGAAAAGTGTTAGTGAGCACACAGCTCCCATAGATGGAGCATTTCAATATAATCCAATTTTAATTGAGCTCCAGAGACTTTGATGTGTTGCAGAAGGTTGGGCAAGAGCTATTCCAGGGAGAAATTAAAGCAGCCTGGCCAGGCTCCCCCTCCAGACTGTCACCATCTTAAGCTGGCATTAGCATCAGACCTAACCTGCCCCTATGGAACGTCTGACTTCTCTTTTCAGAATCTCCCTGATGTGTTTTGCCATATGTAAAGCAGAGTGCTTTCATCTTTTTATATATGTTTTTACACCCATTCGATTAGGCTTGAATGGCTTGTAGCAGACCAGAGACTCATCTCCCGCTGTCTATTGGACTTCCGTTCAGGGAAAAAGGAAGGGGATGGGATTGCAGGAGAGTACAGCAAGGATTAGGGTGAAATTGTCAGCTATCACATATTAAACTTTCTTTTTAATATTGCTGCGTGAGAGCCAATCTTGAAGGTAAAAAGTTGAAGGAAGTATAATTTTTCTTTAACATTGATTTACTGTTTGGGTACCCTTCAGTGCCTAGATACTTGGGCATTTTTCAGAGCAAACAAAGGTTCTTATTTCACAGTGTATTAAAGTATCTTTTTCTTACCTGGTGAAGGGGCTCACAGACAGAGCCAGCTATAAATTCTCACATAGGCCTATCAGCCCCTAATCAAGAGACTAAGAATTCTTTTTTTTTTCAAATCGGAAGGAAAATTGGTACATTTCATGTATATTCAGTGAATTCTAAAATATTTTAAATGTATTTTGTTCAGAATTCCTAAAAGTGACATAAGATCACACTATGAGCTAAATTTTAAAAGTATGAAGCAGAATGCTGTACAAAGAGCTGAAGGGACTGTTACTTAGTGACAACATGCCCCAACCTGTCATCTTCAGAGTGAGGTAAGATGATGATGACGTTCATTTAAGCTGGGCAGCCCAGCTCAGGCCACACACGCAAGAGCCTGGCGAGAACTGAGGGGTACCAAGAACTGCAGGCTAGTGTGAGCTTCCAAACTCAACCTAAGTGGGCCCAGAAGAAGAGACTCATGTCTTTCCCTCCTCTGTGACTTTTCTTCTTAAATAAACAGGCACTTACTCAGTTTGAGTTGTTTGGTTTTTTTTTTTTTTTTTTGTAACTTTGTATTCCTTTTCTCTTAAAAAATGCCTTAGACTTCACAGCATAAGGTAATTACATGCATTCTCACTCTCCCAGGGGTAGTCACAGTCTACATGATGCTGTGGTGAACAAAACTACACTGAGTACTCACTCCATCGGGTACTAAGTTAACCCGTCAGGGAAGATACAAACCCACATGACACACCAAGAAGGGAAACTTGTGGGTCACAGCACTTGCCTGTGTTCCTAGCTTTGGATAGATCACGCCAGTGTTTCTTGTGTACAGTATCATTCACACTCCCCAGCCATGAAGGACACAGCTGTTTTCTACACAGCAAGCTCAGTGTGTGTGTAAGCCCGTGAGGTATTGTGATTCAGTAAAGGCGTTATAAATCAGTGGTGGTCTTCCTGTGAAGATGGGGCCTAGTGTGCTTTACCCAGGTAAGAGCCATATGTCTTGTAGTGCCTTCCTGTGGGTTCTCCTTTCAGGCCACCTTTTACTGGCTGAGTGACCATAGTAATTTATAAATAGTGTAATAATCATGTACACACACATTTCTGTGTATTAGAAGTCACAGATATTAATATATTATGTAATACAGTAAAATAGACACTTTTATACATATACATGTATCATCCTTTTTCATACCAACTTTGGTATTTCTCAACAGAATGCCCACCTCAGTTGTAGTAGCATCATTTCAAAGCTTGAGCATCATTTCAAATGTACCCACCTACCCAATGAGAATAATTCTGCTCTGACATAAAGAAATGTCAATGATTTTTTTTAGTACAAAATTCTAGCACAACCTTCCTGAAAATATGATTAGTTAAATGTATTAACACACGTGTACATACTCCACAGAAATCTGTGCCAAATGAGCCTCATTTTTCATAAATGAACTCATGATGTGGGTATCTCTGGTATACATTTTGACTTATCTTATAAAGCATTTATTAAAGTACATGGGGTTTGTGTACCACGGAGCTGCACATGCAGGGCCCTTGCTGTGCTGTGTGCCACACGCCAGGCCATTCAGAAAGAAGCTAGTCTACAGGCATAGTGTCAGAGTAAGACATAGAAATAGCTTTGTGGGGGGCTGGTGAGATGGCTCAGCGGGTAAGAGCACCCGACTGCTCTTCCGAAGGTGATAAGTTCAAATCCCAGCAACCACATGGTGGCTCACAACCATCCGATCTGGCTCCCTCTTCTGGAGTGTCTGAAGACAGCTACAGTGTACTTACGTATAATAAATAAAATAAATCTTTAAAAAAAAAAAAAAAAGAAATAGCTTTGTGTGGGAAGAAAACAGTGCTATAAAGGAGGCTTGTTCATATCAATGGAGAATGCAACTTTAATCAATTTAATTTGTTTAATTTTATTTACTGGCCGTCTGTCCATGTGTGGATAGGATAATTGATTTTATCACCACATTTCCTTTGCAGAATCTCCTGCCTCTGACAGTAGTAGCAGGGTGACGTCCCATCCAATGTCTGTGTGACTGAACACTTTATCTTACTCACATCATTGATGTGTGCCACAATCTGTACAAAGATGGCAGATGGCTTCACTTCCTCCAGTGCCTGCAGCACCTCTAGGTCATCAGTGGCTTCACCAAGACTTTGTCACTTTGTCTAAAGCACAGTCAGTCCACTTCTCTCCTTTCCTTTCCTTCTGCGCCTGTCTGAAGTGAAGCTTCCATCGCTTGCTTCTCCTTAATTGAGATCTCAGGTTTATCCTCATAAAGTCACTGTGTAGACAGCTCTCACAGTATACTTTCCAGAATATAGATGGGATCCTGGGCTTTGTTCTTTTTCTGCCTCAGCAGGATCCCAGAACTCCCCAGAGTGTACACTTACTGGACACGAGTCTGAAGTCATGGCTCTTTCTATGTGTCTTTTCTGCAATGAGTGCTCTGGAAGGCCTCATACCTCTGGAAGCACTGCCTTACAGCAGACAAGCCCATGATACACTACATAAAAACTCATTCCATTCCTTCAGCAAGCCAGTAAAGTGTGTCTGTCCTGCCTTGTAGACACAGGCACAGGCAGAATGAAAATGTTTACTGTCACCCCCAGCATCACACTTAATTCCTGGAATTTAGTAGATTATGACCCTAGTAGATTATATTTGATGCACAACTCATGTGTGATACTGGGGAAAGCATTGCCTATGGACAAAGAACTTGTTCCAGGGATGCATGAGCCAGTACAGTTTGCAGAGTAAACACAGTCAGGCTTGGACTCTTCACCTCCAAGTTACAATTCTGTTTCCTCATGATACAGGTATCCTCCTGAATGACATTCATGCCCAGCAAATAGCAACAGATGTTTCTTTTCTTTTAAAGGTTTATTTATTTTGTATATGTGAGTACACTGTAGCTGTCTTCAGTCAGAAGTCACCAGAAGAGAGCATTGGATCCCATTACAGGTGTTTGTGAGCCACTATGTAGTTGCTAGAAATGGAGCTCAGAACCTCTGGAAGAACAGCAGTCAGTGCTCTCAACCAGTGAGCCATCCCTCCAGCCCCAAAGGGTGTTTCTTAAACAGCCAGTCACCTTTCCATCTGGAGAAGTGGGAGCAGAAGTATAAAACTCATAGGAAATTCAGGAGCCAAATTGTCTCTAGTTGAAGCACAATATGCTTTTAAAGATTAATCTTCACATATGACAGACGTAGTACTGAGTATCATGTACTAAGTAATATATGAGAAAAACAGTTCAAGAGATAACTAGAGCTAGTTGCCCCATAAGAAGACTAGTTAATGGTTTAGTAACCACAGCATTCTCATGCTGTATGAGGAGAAGCTGTTGGTAGAACATTGTTACAAGTACTTGATAAAACCCAAGTTCTTACCTACAGCCACTGTCTCAGGAAAAGAACTGCATTAACACACCAACATGAGAAAGTGAGACTTTATGGATAGGATGTGAGTTCCCTCACTTCCAGGTTGATTCTCACAGTAGCTTCTCTTGCCCGAAGAGTTGGAGCCAGAATACCACCAGGTAAGAGAAAGAATCCACCTGGGAACCCCTTACCTGTCCTGCCCAGTAATAAGCTTGGACTCAGTCTAGGGCCTTTGGATGCTTGCTTGTGTATTTGCTTCTTTTCACAGTGCTAAGGATCATACTCAGGGCCTTGAGGGTGTTAGTGAAGTCATCTATTACTGCCCTAAATCTTCAAGCCAATTCTTGTTTGTTTGTCTGTTCATGAAAGACTCTCCCTGTGAAGCTCAGACTAGCTTAGGAGTTACAACCCTGTGGGTTGCTACCCTTGTCTTCCAAGCACTGAAATTACAGCCACCATATGTAGCTCAAGTTGAGACCTTCTAGTGAGTGGTTTAAATTGTTATAGGCCATATTTGTTAAGAACTTTTTTAGGAAAAATAAAAATTAATTAATTAATTAATTAATTAAAAGAACTTTCGTAGGAGCAGAAGAGATGGTTTAGCAATTAAGAGCATTTGTTGCTCTTACAACCTGTGCAGATTTAATTTCCACCACCCACACAGTAGCTCACAAACATCCCTAATTCCAGTTCCAAGGGATCTAGTGCCCTCTTTTGATTCACACTGATACCCAGCAAACAGGTGGTACACAAACATGCGTGTAGACAAAACACTCACACATAAAACAAAGTGAATACGTTTAATAAAATTTGTTAAAAGTTACTTTTCTGAACATATGTATTATTAAATTCAGATCAGCTAAGATACTCATGATTTCTTAGTTAAATAACTTATGCTTTGGGTAGCTTCTGCTTTAACATGACCATCAAATACCAGTAAATAATGAGATACATTGAGAATTTCACAAGTGTTGAAGACTCACCAAGTAAGCCAAGGGTTCTGGTGGTTTGCTTTGTTATGAAGAGTGAGTGCAGGGCTCTCAGAAGGGGCACTAGATTCTTTGAGCTTAATCAGTAATGGCAGTTGATGAACAGAACCCAACAGTGAGGGACTGGCAGGCAGAAGAAACATTATGTGCAAGGGCACTGAAGAGTGACAGAACATGGCACATTGGGGACCTGAAAAGTATTCAGAATGGTTGGCTTCCAAGCCGGGCAGAGGTGCAGGGTGGATAAATGTGGGATTTCACAGCGCTGTTAGCATCCATAACTCCCACTTTGTGTGTGTGCCGTGTGCTGCACAGAAGCCTGCTGTCTGTTGACAAAGTGTTTGTTGCAGGGTGTTTAGTGCTCCAAGCTTTGTGGGTCAGAGCTGCAAAGACATTAGAGCTTCTGTTTGTGCAGTTTCTGCAAGTTCCCTTGAATATAAGCTAACCTGGGAGGAGATGCTTGAGTCTCATTTTAAAATATTAAGATTTCTCACAACATTAGACACTTTTCACTTTTTTGTGTATTTAAATACTTCACAGCAAAAAGTTGTAAATTGTGAGAATTCTATCATAGCATAACTAGATTGCCAGAAAAAAAAGCAATTCTCTCTTTCTGTCTGCTTGGTAAACATTGACCAGTATGGATGTTAGAATAATTACATTAGCATTTCACCTGACACATCTTCAAAAGGCCAAACAACTTTCCTGACAATTTGTGATCTCAAGAGCACTTTTACCACATTTGTTCAAAGAAAGCATGCGAACTCAGCTCTGAAATTGAAGGAAAATGTCTAAAGATAAAAGAAATTATAATTGTGACCAGTTACGAAATTGTCACAATGCAGAAAGTTGCAAAAGAAGTTAATATTCTAGTTTCTACAAACTGGTGTCATTATAACTTTTTTGCCCAGCCCCCATTCAAAAACAAACAAACAAACAAAAACAGCAAAGAGGAAAATGTAAGATTTTTAGAGTTTGCCAAGCTTAAGAAATTGGTAAACACAGCCAAAAGATACAGTGCTTACACCTGGAGACATTCATGCTTCAGACAAAACCAAAACAGCTTTCCCACCTTCCCTTCCGCAGTCCCCACCTTGGAGAATGCTTTTGCAGAGGACTCCATCTGCAGCTCTGAGCAGTTTTGTAAATTCAAACTGCTAAGTGTTTGATCCACCAAAGTAATTGAGGTGCCCTTTGTAAGGAATAATAGAATAGATAGAATCTGGTCAGGTCTTCACCCTCATTCTCTACCAGTTCTGAAGGATGCAGGTAATAAAGTAGACCAGCTTCAAAGTACTTGCCACAGTGTAAGATAAAGCAAAGGACACAAGTGGCACTCTCTTGGATGAGTTTATAATTTTTAACTAGTAATGACTTACTGTTTATGTATATTATTGGGACAAACTCCCTATTTCCTTGTTAAGATCCTTTCTTCACTGGAGTCACAGCAATGATTTCTGAAGTGCTAATTTAATGATCTGGCATCTTCGTAGAAAACCCTCAAATGGCATGTCATTGTTCTCAGACCAGGGCCCAAACACCATATAATTTGTCTGACCTAGCCTTGTAATCTGGCTCCCACCCGCCCTTATTGTTCTCATCTTTCACCTTCCCTCCTCACAACACATGCACTGACACCCGGGACCCATAGCCCACTGTGCCTCATTAATATCCATGGCCTTCCTTTCTCATGGGCCTCTGCTGCTCACCAGTCACTTATGGAGGTTAGTTTGTAGTATCTGTTAAATGAAAGAAACCATATGACAATGAAATAGGGAAAACACTAAGAGAAGTTGGATAGAACAAAGGAGGCCTATCTGTACTCCTGTAACTGTACTAACTCTACTGTAAGGATACAAGGAAGTGTCCTTACAGTCTTCACTGCAGATGACAGAGCAACAGTGGCTGTTGCTCTAGACCTGGGCTTTGAGGTCAGTGGTGTTAATTTGGCTAATATCTATGATACAAGTTACAGCCAAGAAAATAGGCAATGGCTTTTAGTTCAGTGAGGGATTGTATGAGGTTCTTTATGCATTTGTTGATAATGTCATTTCTGGTGATTAGGACCAGAGATCTTGTGTGTGTGTGTGTGTGTGTGTGTGTGTGTGTGTGTGTGATTTTCTCTAAAAAGAGTGATATTATCTGACCTCACAAGCATTCTGTGAGATTAGCTCATATATTCCTTATCGTAAGCAAACTTAAGAATAAAAAAAAAAATGTAACTACTTGAGGCTCACCACTAGAAAGAGGGCAGATCCTTGGAAGACTTAAGTCTATGGTAAGCATGTACAAAGTTGGTAAAATATGGCAATTAAAGATTAATATAAAAAGCCATCTATGGGTGAGCTGCATAAACTCTCAACTACAGAGTGTTTGACCCCTAACTATCTCATAGCATATATCAGTAAAGGACATGGTAGCAGATGTTCAATAATCAGAATTACAACAACATTGCTTAATTTATGTTAGGATGTATTTTTAATTACTAAACATAAAATATGAAATAATATTAGAATTCCATCTCAATAAGATGACTACCTCTGTTGCCTGCAAGCTTATTACTGGCATTAGAGAATATTACTGATTGCAAAAAATACAGAAATAGTTATAAAAATTATAATTTAACCTCTCTTAAAAATGTGCTAAAAATTTATAAGGGGAGATAGGAGTTGAGAGGAGTCGAGGGAGGGGACACTGTGGTTGGGATAATTTGTATGAGAGAAAAATTAATTTTCATTGTAAAAAAGAGATATAATGACATATACATGATTTTTGTTAGGTTCTTGGTAGAAAATATATTTCAATAATGTATATTCCAAGTTGAATCTCATTATGTACAATTAACACAATATCTGAATAAAGTATTTGGGCAACCATTAAAATAGCATTGAATAAAATGTTGAGCAACCATTAAAATAGCATTGAATAAAATAAGATGAACATCATGTTCACATGGTTAGAGGAAATGTCAGATTCACTCTTAAATGTTACTCAATGTCTTACAAGCTATATGCTAAAATCACCTACTAGGGCTGGTGAGATGGCTCAGCGGGTAAGAGCACCCGACTGCTCTTCCGAAGGTGATAAGTTCAAATCCCAGCAACCACATGGTGGCTCACAACCATCCCTAACAAGATCTGGCTCCCTCTTCTGGAGTGTCTGAAGACAGCTACAGTGTACTTACATATAATAAATAAAATAAATCTTTAAAAAAAAAATCACCTACTAATCTACCATCAAAGATTAACTGTAAGCATCTTTAAGTTGACAGTCCAAATAGATCCAGTTTGTTTTGAAAGTAAACAATTGAGAAGACCTTGTCTTAAAAGAGGATTTTTAAATCCCCCATCAGTGTCCACTCTTCATCTCTCCATCACTGCCTCATGGGCCTGTGTTTGAGGGTCTTCAGCAGATCTACTCCCCAGGAGGAGCAGATGCCTCTTTGTATTTCTAGCAAGAGATTGATGCTATGAAAATGAAGTAGAAAAGAACCTGCATCTCTTATTTCTCCTTGCATCTGCTGGCGAGTAGCATCACCACAACAGGAGTACAGGCAGGAGAGGATGTCATGGCAGCAGCACAGGGCAGCTCCTCCCATTCCCACTTCTGCTTTTCTTCCAGGAGGGGAGTCTTCCCAGTTCTGCTGGCAGATGTAGGAAAAACACATATATTCATGTGTGCATAAAAACCTAAGATTTCTTTGGACCTATTCTTTCTTGAATATATTTACTACAGTCCTGAGCCATTTGTAATTTACATGGAATTATAAAAGTTATGGCAACCTGTAACTTAATGGTGAATTCAAGCCCTTTAATTAAACTGTTGAAACTGGAAATGTTAATAAAACATGAGCACTGAGGAGGACACATACAACCTCTGCAGCGACATTTCAGTCGTTCTTACACTACTCGTGACTTGCGTTTTCCCTATCCCCAGAGGAAGTATGTGTGCTGCTCATTCTAGTGTGTGTGTTAGGTGACCTAAGGTCAGCCAGGCCATCACTATACGAGAACTTTTAGTTTGCACAGTATTAGCCACCTCTGAAGGAAAAGAAAAGACAAAACTGATTTGACAGCCCTGTTCATGTTTCTGACAATGTTGTCCATGTCTGATCCACATGAGTGCACATCGGCCCTATTTTTCTTCAACATGATCACAGATAATGTGTGTTAAGTGTACGTTTGGGTAGGTGGTTTACAAGTCGGTGTTCCCTGCTGCTTCTTGTGTGCTTCAGCTCACAGGTGAATGGGGATGACATTAGGGCACAGGTTACCATAGTCTTTTTCTCTTTACTTTTGTATACCAAACACTTAAAACAGTTAGTGGCTACTTTAAAAAAGTGACACGATTCGGTAAGATCTGGGATCGAGATGCTTTACTGCTCATGGGTCTGATCTATAGAATGTAAAGGACTTTGGATTTATTCCGTTTTGAGGAAACAAAAGCAAATGAAGTAGTTAGTAGTGGTCAGATTTTGTAATATATTAGCTACTTGGCAGAAACGGGGCGACACAGCCAGGGTATGTGGGAAAGTCGACTTGAAGAAAACAAAGGCAGAAACCTCAAGTACTGATGAGAGCACTTGAGTAATGTAGGGGCGTCTGAGACTAGAAGGAGCAAGTTGAAGCGCTGCCATGGAAGGTCCGAAGAGTTAGGTAGCATTGTGTAACAATTGTAGGTACACATGGACGGCTTTATTGTATCGGCTCATATTTCAGACCTGGGCTTGGTGCCCAGATTTTTATAGACACATACCATAAAATCAGCATTTACTTGACTATAAGTAATTTTCCTTTATATTTTCCTTTATATTTCTGAAATGCACACCAATAGATTTAAATAGATTTAAACTCCTCATCACATGGCCACCCTGCCTCCATGTGCAGAGCCTTCTATTCTCCATCTCACGAGTTCTCCATAACCTTTCTGCTGCCTTTCAGGAAGATTTTGAATCCAGGCAGTGGAGAGAAACCACTTAACAATGTATATGGCTGAAAAACAATGTAAATAATTTAATGTAATTAAAACAAGAGTAAAGCCATGAGGGAATGGCTAATAAGAAATAAAGAAAATTCTAAGAACTATGGAAATTCTGCATATAAGGAGAAAAAGTATGTTGGGCTGGTTTTGGAGTCTGAGATGAGGCCTTTCTGCCATGAGTTAGCTTCCTGAATGCACAGACACAGGGTCCTGCTGGAGCAATCCTCTAGCTAGTGTTCTTCTTTCCAGGAATTTCCCTCCAAGGAGTCAGTAAAGCTGTTCCTGGTGTGTCCTCACCAGAGACACTGCTCCAGAACTGCTAGGGTTGGAAGTCCTTGGAAACTGCTGGCCAGTGGGGTCAGTTGGCCATTGTGTACCTCAGTAGCTAGCACAGAGACCAGGCAGTACTGAAGGAGTGCCTCACAGGAAGCAAGCCCTTTCTCCATGTAACTCCTTGGTAGCTTCTGATTGGCCTTACATCATGCAAGCTGATACAGGGAACATTTCAGGGGCATGAATTCATCTTAACAGCAAGTAGTGAAGGATTAAGGTGGACCCAAAAGACTATAAATTTAGTCCAGTTTGTTTTTCTCAGTAACGTATTTGAGTAAATGTTCTTTATAACACAGTTCCTATGGATAGAAATGAGTGAAAACATACCTGTATCTGGGTGTGCAAGATGTATCCCCAAGCACAGAATAGAACTGTTGCCATGGCACACCAGGATTAGTATGAGGGGCCCAGCAGAGGCTTCCTAGGAAACTACCATGGCTTACTCAGTGGACTGTTTGAATTGCAGTGCTCTTAATTATTTTTTCTTAATGGAATAATTGTATGCAGATATTAAATAATCATAAGCAGTTTTCATAGCAGCCTTATTCATAATAGCCAGGAACTGGAAAGAACCCAGATGTCCCTCAACAGAGGAATGGATACAAAAAATTTGGTATATCTACACAATGGAGTACTACTCAGCTATTAAAAACAATAAATATATGAAATTCCTAGGCAAATGGATGGACCTGGAGGCCATCATCCTGAGTGAAGTAACCCA